>REGM01000171.1:355178-366614 GCA_004194415.1 Aurelia aurita
AGAATCGTTCTTAAAAATTTGACACCACTGCCCATGAAATGAAGATAATTGCGAACGTTTACTTCATTTTGTTGAAAGGAGGTTGGAAAGCCTGATTTTCACTGACGATTATCATGATTAAGATAAGATCGATAACATTTCATAGCGATAAACTGATGGCGTTGATGGCGATAATCGCCTGAGAACCAAGTTTAATAAAAACACGAAAAGCATATTATGCTAGATAATTTTACTCCATAAAATTTGTGTACGAAGGTTTTCAAGAAAGTGTCATTGATAAGGATCAATAATAGTCGAAAGTTCTTACAAAATCTGCTGCATTTTGAATTCTTGTTATTCTACACAATGTTGAGGAAAATGTTTGCAAAGAATATCACGAATGATAGCAAACTTTCAAGAAACATAATTCGACATAACTCGACTTAAAACATAATTCAAGAAACATAATTCGACTTAAAAGATAATCAAGATTTTTGAAGAATATGATTTATCTAGCTTCCACGTGTTTTTCCAGACACCAAGTATGAATTCAATTCAAACTTAATCGTATTTGAATTGCTTACCAGTCCAAAGTTGTTATCAATTCTAAATATTTCTATTGTTTAGCTGATAATTCCATTGTTTCATACGTATCATCCCATTGTTTAGATTGTTTGGGAAACTTCTTTCGAAAGTGATAATTTGTCATATTTATAAGAAGGTCTTCATTTTTAAAGACCCTGTGCTCACCATGATCCTTTGCACGTGTGTGAACCACCGAAACGTGATATTGGCCGTGAACAACATATTTTGAACACACAATACTGGAGACATAAATAGCTACAAGGAACAAAGCTTTCCTCACCCTTCAATTATTTTCAGGAATGTTCCGTTGTTTGGTTTCAAAAGGGATGGTATAAAAACATGTAACATGAAAACTTTTCTGAAAAATTAGCAAACTTTTAATATCAAGGCCTAAAGTAAGTTGAGAAAGCAAACATGCACGTTCAATCATCAAGTAGTCAGTCCGTCCTGAGACTAGCGATTTCATTGTCACGAATTTTGCGTTTTATAGCGATACTGTAAAGTCTTCGATTGTCTGCCATTTATTTATTTATTTATTTATTTTATTTTAATCATATTTCAACGCAAAAACCCTATCAGCTATTTTAAATAAACTAAAAGAAAAATATTCGCTATATAAATACATATATATACAAATTAAAACCTTAAAGATTTGCTGGTCTTCCTAGGGATCGTACGTGATCGTGCTTCGGGAAGGATGCTAATTTTGCAGGAATTCGTTCAGTTTCCTTTTGAATGTGGTAATCGTGGAACTCATTCTAATTTGCAATGGGATTTCGTTCCATGTCTTTGCACCAGAAAAGAAAAACTTCTTTTGGAGAATTCTAGGTTCTGCCTTAGGATGTCTAGATCTAACTGATTTCTTGTTGGATAGTTAGATATTTGAGGTCTGGTGATAAGTCTCCTTCTTAAAGGGAATCTAAGCAGGGAATCTAAGCCTTTGATAAAAATAGCCGTGCAAAGACAAAAGGCCAGGACACGTGCCGAACCATATTTGGGTAACTGATCTAACTCCAGTGGCGGACACTTTGCTACATATTAGGGGGGCGAAGCTATTGTTTCAGTTTAAATGCATTGATTGTTCCCATTGTTTTCAAGCAAAAGATCATTGTTTTCCTGAACATTAGGGGGCGACCGCACCCCCTCGCCCTCCTCGCCCCTTAGTGTCCGCCACTGTCTACGTCAAAAGGAAATACTGATATCTGATTGGCTAGAAGTTGACCGCAAGTGGCTTGCGTCACTTTTATTTGCTTAGATTCCCTTTAACATTATTTTGTAATGTTTTGTAATGTTTTGTAATGCTAGCTATTTTGTGATGTTTTATTGTTCAACATCTACGCTATATTCTTGAACGGCATCTGTGTTCTAAAGAAGACTGAATTTTCCACTAATCCATAAAAATCACGGGTGGATTTTCAATTTATTCAAGACCGGATTAGTGGAGCAGCTATGTAAACATTGAATAAGAAAATAGAGTCGCTTCTGCGCTCTGTTGATTGTGTCTTCAAATTTTATACTGATAGCAGTCCGTAATTACGTGTTTTTTATGAGAAATTCGTTCATAAAAAATCACGGGTTTTGATATAAAACTACGGGTTTGTTATAAGAAAATTGAATCAGCCCGTTATACTAAAATTTTCTTAATTTTTCGCAAAAAGTTGAACGATTTAGTACTGAAAATTTCTTAATTTGTTTCTTAAATTTTGGATGCAAAACTTGTGATGTCTTTTCTAGGCCAGGTCAATAACGCGGAACGCGAAAAACGTACAATCCTAGTAAGAACATGATTGCAACCACATCTTTGTAATATCAAGTTTCGAATTTAGCTTTTATAATTTCTTTGTGTTTCTCAAACGGAATATTTAGCGGACCAGCTTTATGTCATATCTCTCGGGAACATATTCGACCAAATACCCTACTAACCCTAGTCCCTAACTAAACCCTACTTTAGTCTAACTAACCCTAACTAGTCCTAACTTACCCTAACTAACCCTAACTAACCCTAACTTACCCTAATTTACCCTAAAAACCCCTTTTCCAATACCTAACCTGACCCTAACCCTTACCCCATGAAACATTACTTGCCGATATTGAGAGCTGGTCCGCTAAAGTGCAGACTAGCCCTTAAATTTTTGACCAGAATACAACTAGCTGCATGTGTAGTTCTTTGATGGTCAAAAAGAGTACAAGAAACGTGCTATGTTTGAAATGCACTGGTAAACGAAATCCCGTTAAATAACAGAATAATATGCTGAATATTTTTTCTTCTGATTTAGGTCGCAAATAGGATTCGAAAGAAAAGAATCAGGGAGGTGAGCAGTGCACTTAATTTGAAATTAGCCTATCAGAGAGCCCTATAAGTTTTTCTATTGTCGATAAAAATGCTTTAGTTTTCTTGAAGTGATTTCCAAAATGACGTGAGATTAAACGCTAGAGGAATTGATCAATTCTTGTCAGATTCGATCCTGAAACATGATAGCTTTTTCTTTCAGATTCTTTCAAAGCATATAAACAAATAGATATATTGTTGAAATATTCTATATTGATCGGCTTTTAGTCAAAAGAGATACACTGACATTTNAACTTACCCTAATTTACCCTAAAAACCCCTTTTCCAATACCTAACCTGACCCTAACCCTTACCCCATGAAACATTACTTGCCGATATTGAGAGCTGGTCCGCTAAAGTGCAGACTAGCCCTTAAATTTTTGACCAGAATACAACTAGCTGCATGTGTAGTTCTTTGATGGTCAAAAAGAGTACAAGAAACGTGCTATGTTTGAAATGCACTGGTAAACGAAATCCCGTTAAATAACAGAATAATATGCTGAATATTTTTTCTTCTGATTTAGGTCGCAAATAGGATTCGAAAGAAAAGAATCAGGGAGGTGAGCAGTGCACTTAATTTGAAATTAGCCTATCAGAGAGCCCTATAAGTTTTTCTATTGTCGATAAAAATGCTTTAGTTTTCTTGAAGTGATTTCCAAAATGACGTGAGATTAAACGCTAGAGGAATTGATCAATTCTTGTCAGATTCGATCCTGAAACATGATAGCTTTTTCTTTCAGATTCTTTCAAAGCATATAAACAAATAGATATATTGTTGAAATATTCTATATTGATCGGCTTTTAGTCAAAAGAGATACACTGACATTTCAAAGAATTTATCAATTCCCTTAAGAGTCAACTTTAGACAAAATGTTTCATTTCGTTCAACTTCTTTGTTAGCGTAAACAAACGTCTTTGTTGTTTTAAAGAAAAGGCTTATTATTCTAAACGAACGGAGCTTTGTTTAAAATAACCTGATAATTTCCGACCTGTTTGCAGGTTTCTCGATCCTTAACCCCGGAACTATAAACTGGTTGCGATAAAACCTTGAGATTAAATTCATCTGCATGAGTCATTTTGGGAATGTCGCATTGGTGATGCCTTTAAGAGGTATTAAACGCGGCATCAACGCGTTATTTTATGTTACATATGCTTGTCGCTTGCACTGCAGAAGATTTATGATATTTTTCATATTTTTATTAAAATTTCGTCCAGCTTTCAAAGAAGCAAATTTAACTCATCTATAGCGTCAAATATCGACGAGAAAACTGTTTAGAAAGATTATTGAATTTTCGAGCTTTATGGTCAGAGTTAAGGAAACTTGCTGTTGTGAATATAAGACCCTTTTCACGTATTTCACAATATATAGATATTCGACATATTCCGCGCTGTTTTTGCTACGATGCTGTCAATGTCAGTTTAGTAGAGCTTTCTAAAGTCGCTCATTGCAGACGTTTTTGATGTCTTCTGTCATGCATATTCAACGAAAAGAATTTCCGATAGAATAAGTTCTGAAAACGAATATGGATTTTAAAACATGATGGCAGTGATTTTAAAGGAATTTACTGCCTTGTTTTTTCCACGATTATGAAACGAAATTTCCTGAAGAAAAGAAAAGAAATGAATAGAAATTTCACTCACCTATCGTCGTTACAACATTTCCACAGAAGAAAAATGCATTGACAAAATTCCACCGTGTCTTCTGCTCATTTTTAAATAAACCAACTTTTACTGCTTTTCTTGTAGCATCCGTAAAGTTCTTCATATCCCCAGCAGTGATATTATATTTCTTCATAAGGTTATCCCGTTCATTTTCATAATTCTTCTTTGCTTTAGTGTACGTATCATCTGTTTGCTCTATAGCCAAGAAAACTCCCGCCCCTACGAAAAGATAGGCGAGAAAAATCGCCGCTCTTAAACCAACTTTCCGAGCGACTGCTTTCATCCGTCCCATGTTGGCAGCGTGTTTTATTTGTCAAAGCCCGTTATTAGCTTTTGCATGAAATCATGACTTCGTTCTTTGATTTTCAGCAGTGAGCTAACCAAATATCAATTATAACCGCGTTCGCGGCGAATAATCCGTATACGGCGATTTAATCATCTCTGCGATGTGTGTCTCCTCGCTAGATCAGTACGCATTATCTGCTAATATCCAGTTCTGTTGCGATTTGTAGCGGCGTAGCAGTATTAAAATCAATTCTCACATCCAAAAACTTTCAACACAAGCAACTCACTCAGAATACCTAACACAGTCTATAGAATTTGGCTATCCTTCGCCACCTGCTCATACTACTTGCTCTCCTGTTTTCTACTGATTGTCCTGTCAGGTTGACCATTGTTCTACTTCAAATTACATTCGATGAAGGAAAACACACGACCAGCACTTATTAAAATATGAATAAGAAATGAAGCTTGTTTACTGAAGATCCCGATGCTGTTTGTGTTGCCTTGCCAACGCAATCTATGCGCCGCGCCGCCCCATTACAAGTGAGAAGGTAATAGTGTGTCTCATATTATCTGTTGGGTGAGATTTGCGACAACGCAAAATTACTCATGCAAAACTCTTTAATTGTTTTAGTCGTGGATATTTTCGCATTACATCTATTTACGTGGATATTAAGTGCCTTGCCAACGCAATCTATGCGCCGCGCCGCCCCGTTACAAGCGAGAAGGTAATGGTTTCATTCATTTAATCATATTTTAACACAAAAACCCTATCAGCTATTTTAAATAAACTAAAGGAAAAATAATCGCTATAAATATATACGCACAAATTAAAACCTTAAAGATTTGCTTGTCTTCCTAGGGATCGTGCTTCGGGAAGGATGCTAATTTTGTAGGAATTCCTTCAGTTTCCTTTTGAAAGTGGTAATCGTGGGTCTTATTCTAATTTCTAATGGGATTTCGTTCCTCGTTTTTGCACCAGAAAAGAAAAAACTTCTTTTGGAGAATTCTAGGTTCTGCCTTGGATGTCTAGATCTAACTGATTTCTTGTTGGATAGTTAGATAGTTGAGATCTGGTGATAAGTCTTCCGCTTAGTGTGTCTCGTATTATCTCTTGGGTGAGATTTGCGACAACGCAAATTATTACTCACGCAAAATTCTTTAACTGTTTCATTCGTGGATCTATCGTGAGACATACTTTAGTCCCCCGTTACAAGGTGATGTCTGTCTCACATTAGATGTCAGGTGAGATTTGCGACAACGCAAAATTACCCATTCAAACAATTTGATTATTTCTATTCTTTAATTTTTCGCCTGATAGCTACCTTGCGTTTCTTTGGCAATCAGAACAATCATGATTTCATTCAAATTCAACCAGCCGAATCCAACTGCTTTGAACTGAAATAATGTTAAAATCAGCTTGATCTAAACCACGTTATATTTTAGCCAATCAAATGCATTCGATTTGTTGGATTGACCAATTAGAACGCAACATTTGACAACCTGGTTTAGTTTGAGCTGGTTTAACTTGCAAGTTTACAAGTGTGCAAGTTTACATTAAACAATACAATCGTTATTGTTTTAGTTGCCAAACGAACGCAAGGCTAATGTGAGATGATCAGGCAGACTTTAGTCTGCTGCGTGATATGATACCTATGACGCCATAAGCTTGTATCAGCATTGTTCTTCTGTTGTTGTTATTTAATCGACTGTAACTATCTGTAATGGTCGTTCCATTGCTATTCACGCCCGATAGTATTGTTGTATCGAGGGAATAGGTAAGGCTTAGGAAACAGCGTCAAGAATCTTCCAGGGACTCTCTTTAAAAAACATTGCACGATTGTTGATGCATCTTTCGTTTGATTTAATGGCTTAAAAGGAACTCCAGGTACTTCGTTACAAGTGTTCATTGGCAATCTTTGATGTCTTGTTTTGTTTTCAGAATTATTGCGTTTATCTTTTTATTGAAAGAATTCATATAAAATTTTGAAAACATTAAAATTGTTATAAATCCTAAATTAATAGAGGAGAAACAGTACAATCTTCAAGAAAACCATAATTTATGAAGGTTTACGGTATAATACGGCGGTAAGCAGAAATCTGTAGCTGTTTTGGTTCACGATTTAGCAATTTTATGACGTCACAACCAGAAAACTGCTTGAAACATAGTAGACGCATGTAATTCTGAAAATAATCAAGATAGCAAAGACTGCGAATGAACGCTTATAACGAAGTACCTGAAGTTCCTTTCAAGCCATTAAATCAAACGAAAGATGCATCAACCAATCATGCAAATGTTTTTAAAGATTTGATTCCTATGCTTGTACCAGATAGGCTTTGTATTATAATGTAATTGTAAAGTATTGCTTTGTTTTCTCTCCGTGACAACTCTCATTCTAGTTTACATTGTATTACATATTGTAGCCGTCTGTATCTTTGGCATTTTATCGTATATGCTTGAAAAGCAATGAATTTGAATTTCATGCTTTGCAAAAATATCTCAGATATTTGCACGATTTTATTTATGGGGAATTATAGTTATGCGATAGCTGGAGAGTCAAGAAATAGCTACATCATTCTTGTATATATATACCGGGTGAGTCAGAAAAAACGTGGGGTATTTGCTAATTTTTATTCAAGCATTTTAATTTGCAAATTATTTTCTTTAAAGTTCATTGCATAGAAGATAGGCTAACTTAGATATGAAAATTTGTTTGGTCGAAATCAGTCTTTCCGTTCCAGAATTACAATCGATTTTAGTGAAATGGTGTTTCTCAAGATTGCTAAAATAGGCCTTCGATTAGATTCATATTCATGCACGTGTGCCCTTCTAAACCATGACAATCATATTGTTTCTCTACCAAAAATTTGAAACAAGGCATGCATTGTGTTAGAGCACAAAATGAAATACTGATGTTGCTTATCTTGTATCCCTAGGGGACTAGTCATTTAACTGTCATTGTTAGCAAGCTGAAAGTTCTTTTACTAGCGATACTTTTGACCAAAATGGCTATATCACAAAATCACGAATAAATAAGGAAAGAAATGACCGATTTTAACAAACTAAGTTTCTATAACTAATTGAATCTTTCTTCTGCAATACAAAACTCCAACACTCCCGATTTGACTTGTTTTTGACCAGAATATGGCTTGTTTAACGCCCCACGTTTTTTCTGACTTACCCGGTACAAAGACAAAGTAAATAGAACCAAGAAAATAGCGTAAAGAATTTCTAGATATGTATTGTATTGTGTTGTATTGTATTGTATTGTATTGTATTGTATTGTATTGTATTGTATTGTATTGTGTTGATGAAGTCCCAGACATCTATATGAACTCTATTCACAAGAAACTTGTTCGACGTTGGCCATACATTTAGGAAAATTAAGAATACTTGAGAAAACCTAACCCATAGCATTGCGGTATAGAAATACTAGATAGGGCTGCAGCGTCAAGAATCTTCTAGATATTCTTTGTAATGTTTTGCATAAAAAATTTCAAGTACCTTGTCAGAGCATAGGAATCAAATCTTTAAAAAACATGGCACGATTGGTTGATGCATCTTTCATTTGATTCAACGGCTTGAAAAGAACTTCAGATACTTTGCTATAAGTGTTCATTGGCAATCTTTGATATCTTGATTATTGTCAGAATTATTCTGTTTTTCTTTTTANAAACTTGTTCGACGTTGGCCATACATTTAGGAAAATTAAGAATACTTGAGAAAACCTAACCCATAGCATTGCGGTATAGAAATACTAGATAGGGCTGCAGCGTCAAGAATCTTCTAGATATTCTTTGTAATGTTTTGCATAAAAAATTTCAAGTACCTTGTCAGAGCATAGGAATCAAATCTTTAAAAAACATGGCACGATTGGTTGATGCATCTTTCATTTGATTCAACGGCTTGAAAAGAACTTCAGATACTTTGCTATAAGTGTTCATTGGCAATCTTTGATATCTTGATTATTGTCAGAATTATTCTGTTTTTCTTTTTATTGAATGAAATCACGAAAAGCTTTGAAAAAAATTAAAATCGTTTGAAGTCCTAAATTAATGGAGGAAAAACGGTGCAATCTTCAAGAAAACCATAGTTTACGAAGGTCAATGATATGGCGGTAAGCAGAAATCGGTAGCTTTTCTGGTTCACGATTTAGCAATTTGGTGACCTCACAATCGGAAAACTGTTCGAAACATAGAAGATGCTGTGATTCTGAAAATAATCAAGATATCAAAGATTGCCAGTGAACACTTATAGCAAAGTACCTGAAGTTCCTGTCAAGCCATTAAATCAAAAGAAAGATGCATTAACCAATCGTGCAATAATTTTTAAAGATTTACTTCCGATGCTGGATAATCTATGTTAGTAAACAAGGAACCTTTTTGACTCACTTGGTGTTCTCTCCAGATTAGCAACGATCGCGTTTCGATTGGCAAATTTAGCGGTTATCTCTCTTAGAGATCATTATACAAACTGATAAATTAAGATTTTCATAAATACTCCAAATCTCTTCCCCATGGCGTACCACATTTCTATTACCTTATCTATGTTTGCTGTGTTTAATTATTTATAAAAAGAAACGTTTGTTTGGTAATGCAATAATTTTGATTCCAGGAAAATCCACCTTTTGCACATTTCACGGACTACACTCAGTTTGTTTTATAAGTTTTACGGACTACACTCAGTTTGTTTGTTTTGAAACTGCCTACCAACCCCGGACCTTAGGCCCCGTTCACACTGCTCCGTTTTTGTTATTATCCGTTTTTGTGGCATCAAAGCTAACGGTTCACACTGCTCCGTTTTTGTACAAAAACGGAGAGAAAAACATCCTTTTTTGTGAAAGTGTTCAAACTGATACGCACAATAAAAGCACTAAAACGGAGGTTTTCGAAAACGCTGTCGAAAGTGGATATCCACAAAAACGGAGGTTTTCGAAAACGAATTGGATCGATGTAAACGCACAAAAATGGAGGTTTTTTAAAACGCTGCAATATTCAACAACGAGGTTCACAAAAACGGAGCAATGTGAACACACAAAAATGGATGTTTTTCGCTCCGTTTTTGTAATCAAGCAGATCAGTGTGAACAGACAAAAACGGACGTTTTTCCCTCCGTTTTTGTACAAAAACGGAGCAACGTGAACCGTTAGCTTTGATGCCACAAAAACGGATAATAAAAAAAACGGAGCAGTGTGAACGGGGCCTAAGGTCCGGGGTTGGTAGGCAGTTTCTTAAGTTTTAGGGCCTTTTTGCTACCATTGTGTTTCTTATATTGTTAATGCCCTAAGTATAGAGCGAACATATTTTTGTTAGAAGGGCTCCCAAATTACTTAGTAAGATCTCGAAACTTGTTATAACTTAATTCGCATTCAAAACAATGCCAAAACATCCACTAATATTGTACAGTGTCAAAACATTTTCGAGTGACCTGGGAAAATTAAAGCTACAAATTACAAACATTTCTTAGCTTTTTTAATTCAGGTAGGGTAGTTTCTTAAGTTTAAAAAAAATGAGCCTACCGTTTCTTATAAGCTGTTTCTTATACAAAAAAATGAGTGTACACGTATTTTGTTATCAGAAACCAAGAAATTGACCCAGTTCTAGCCTGTACTAGAACCGGTCTAAAAAACGTCGTTTTGAATAAAAACCGCAGAGCCTGATTTCATGCTAACCCAGCACTGAAAATGTCTTAAAATTATTAGATTTTAAGTACTGTAAGTTTTTGAATGGTTTCTTAGAAGGCTCCTAAAATTTACGTTATATTTTTCGGAGGGGAATCTCATGTGCCTTCTTATGCATTTCATGGCCCGTTCACAGCTCTTAAATACTGCAAGAAAAAGTTCTAGCGTTGTATTTGAATTTTTTCCTAGAATTTAAAAGGGTTAATAGTGTTTTTTTAATCTATAAGACAACACTATTAACCCTCTTAAAAATTTATAAAATATCTAAATACAACGCTACAACCCTTTCTTGCAGTATTTACTTGATTTTGGCACTTTTGGAGACAAAAAAAGTGCTGTTATTGAAGCAATCACTTTTTTGACTTTCTTGTGCCATAAATCAGCAACCACTTGTACGATTGGCTAAAACAAGGTCTCAAACTCCAAGTTGAAGCCTGTCCTATGCATCGGTATCAAGATCAGGAAAATAGAAGTTACAGCTCCACCGCAGCAGCCGCTCAAATGTGGCACAATTTTTCGGGACACCCTGTATATTTTGTGTGTGTAATCCAAACATTGAATGCTCAGCTTCTGAACCAGATAAATAAAATTCCAGTGACAGATGTTTTCATTTCTTTTTTTTTCATTTTAAAATATTTATACAGGTTGATATAGTTTCATGTAAATGTAGCTTCTGAACCAGATAAATGCAATTCCAGTGACAGATGTTTTCATTTCTTTTTTTTTTATTTTAAAATATTTATACAGGTTGATATAGTTTCATGTAAATGTAGCTTCTGAACCAGATAAATGCAATTCCAGTGACAGATGTTTTCATTTCTTTTTTTTTCATTTTAAAATATTTATACAGGTTGATATAGTTTCATGTAAATGTTTTTCAAACTGACCTGTTAACAAAAGGCAAAGAAAATCATTTAA
>REGM01000171.1:369814-406455 GCA_004194415.1 Aurelia aurita
TGCAGTCAAAAATTAACATGCAGCAAAAAATTAACATGCAGCAAAAAATTAACATGCAGCAAAAAATTAACATGCAGCAAAAAATTAACATGCAGCAAAAAATTAACATGCAGCAAAAAATTAACTTGCAGTCAAAAATTAACTTGCAGTCAAATATTAACATGCAACAAAAAATTAACTTGCAGTCAAAAATCAACATGCAGCAAAAAATTAACATGCAGTCAAAAATCAACATGCAGGCAAAAATTAACATGCAGTCAAGATCAAGATAATTAACATGCAGTCAAAAGAATTAGTATGCAGTCGAAACTTAACTTGCATCCTCGAATTTATACTTGCAGGTTACACATAATTGTAAGTTTGACTATTAAAATTAATATATGCAGGCAAGTTTTATTGTTTGCAGTTGAAAATGTATATTTGCATGTCTGGCCTCTATCGGCTTCCGTAGGTTTTTATCAATAAGACAACACTATTAACCCTGTTACAAATGTAGACAAATTTTGAATACAACCCTTGAAGCCTTTCTTTCGAAAACCTTGTGAGAAAATAAAAGCAATCCCCGTTTGCAAGGCAACTGCTACCCGGAAATGAAGACAATACTATTGGCAAATATATCGCTCAATAGTGAAATTATAAGGGACTTACTAGAGAAATCCCCCTCAAGAAACTTTCAAAATTGGCCTAAAAATCATTTGACTTGCGCATGCTTTAGCACGTGTTATCCCTTTGGAAGGATGAAAGTGCCATTCCTAGGAGCATAACAAACTTGTTCAAGGCGATTTCATGCTCCCAAGAGGATAGCACCTGCTAAAACGTGTTGAAGTCATTGCTGTAGGGCAGAAACATTTGGATACAACTATACAACACTACAGCGACGATACCATGGGGTGCAAAACGGCATGACTGCCCTATGGCCATAACATGAAACAAAAGGCAATACGAGAACAACATGCAAGGAGACGACGAGAGAAGCAAACATAAACAAACAAACAAGATACAAACTATAACTATAAGTTAAGCTACAAGTTAAGGTAACTTGCAATCAAATAATTACAAATTTATCTATAGTCAAAATTTAGACCCAAATATTATGGTTTGCAAAATTGATTATTTGGTTGCAAGCTACCTCAAACTACCACGTAATAACAAAGAAAAAGAAACACTAAACAAATGGAGGGTTAGGATATGGGGGTAAATGGATAAGTTAATTAAAGTCTTTTATTAACTCATCCGGTAACTCAACAAAGAAATCATACAACAGTTTACGAACACCTTTGCTGTGAATTTTAAAATTTGAATGTTATCTTAAATGTCATCAGTGAAAATTCGAATTGTTGACACTTTGTCAACAATTAGAAGTTTCACTGATCTAAAATCTGCCAACATTGAAGTTAATGGCCATCGTTCTTTGTAATTCTTAGCAATTTTCTTTTATTCTTTTTTTCAGGAATTGATCATCATCATTTTCCGCCATAACCAGATGAACTGAGAACTGATCGCACCTTGTCAAAATGCCATTAAAAGCAAATAACATGGGAATTGAAATTGTAGAAGTTTACATAATTTATGGCCAAGGATCCGCCTATTTTTCAACAAAGAAAAACTCGAAAGCAGGTAAGCTGAACTTTGAGAATGATCATCTTACAGGTTTTGGCAACTTTACCGGGTTAGGAAAATTACCTGAAATATTCGCAAATGTATATAGCTTTGGTAAAGCAATAACTTTGCGGTTGTTAGAAGTTTGCTACACATGAGAAAGGCCATCTAAGAGACCGGGTGTCCCAATAAAAAGTACTCCTGTTTGAAAAATCACGAAAATTCGATTACATGGCCGATCTTTGAATTTCTTTTTTTGGTAAGTAGATCAAAGACCAAATTATTTTCCCAGGTGTAGCTGATTTTGTGATTGGTTTTAAAATTAACAAATTTAGCTCTTTTTGGGGCTGCCTGGTTTTGAAGCATACTGCAAAAAGCACTGATGATTACCAGACTACTTTCTTTTTGTTTAATAAGATTCTAGTTTGGTCATAATTGTCAGAAAGAAACGCCAAATATCATTGTAGACTTGAAGGACAATGAAGAATCTCAAAATAATGGCTCTTAGGTAAGATTTATGACTTTTCTTAAAGAGTATAGCTCAGCATAAGTTTTTTCGACCTGTCATTTTATATCCTTTGAGTAATGAAAAGCAAACAGTTCATCATCTTTAAATATACTTGGATCATTAATAAAAGAGACCAAAAAGAAAAATTTTATGATTGGTTTGATTTAATCGAGTTTTGGTGATTTTCTAAACGGGAGTACTTTTTTGGGACACCCGGTATGAAATTGTACCGGCTGAGTCAACATATCACCTGTTTGAAAAATCATTCCAGCAAAAGTAATTGTCCTATAATCATAGAAATTGATTTTTGTAATAGCTAAAAGATTTAAGTATTTTTGTTATATATTCTTTTATTATTTTTTCAAAATATGTAGTATCTCGTTGGTAAATTCGAAAGATTTAGAAAATCAACAGAACAGCCGTAAATGGCCTAAAACGCGGGATCAAATCTTCCATATCTTTTTAAATCTATTTGAAATCATTTTGAGAATTAGCATAACTAACAAAATTGTAAACTGAAACAGTGAAGTGGAAACTGAAATTAATGTCTTATTTATTGCTCTGAAAAAGGAGTATTGAAAATAGCAGAAGGCCATTTTCTGGATGTTCTGTAAAATTAATTTTTTGAATCTTTCGAATTTACCACGCGACTACTATTTTGAAAATTACCAAAAAATACAAAAAATACTTTGATCTTGTAGCTATTAAAAAAATTAGTTTTGATGATTATAGCGCAAGTAAATTTGCTGCAATGATTTTCCGAACAGGAGGATATTTTTTGGAGTCACCCGGTACTGTAACAAGCATCCAACCGATTCATTAAATTTTAAAACCTTTGTGAAAGCAAAACAATACTTTGTGAATCATATCATATAAATATTCACCAAACTAAGTAAAGGCTTCAGTCAGCCACTGGAGTTGACATTTTTCAAATCAGTTGGATCGTTTCTCCATTACGAGTTTGTTATATGGTGATCAAGACCTTTCAAATGACTTGAACAGAAATATACTCGAAATGACTTTACGTTTCATCCACGAAACTGGTCGGTTTGACTAAGATCTTTTGAAACTTCAGTTATGTACTAAGCAGCCACCAAGTCCCTTAACGTAAACGTTCTTTTTCTTTGTAAATTTTGTTTCACATTAGATGTTAGGCATAGTCTCCAAGAAAAACTACAAGAACGAGTTTGCGCTCGTGTCAATATTTCATTCATCGCAACCCTGACCTGACATCTAATGTCAGACAGAATCTAGTATAGAGTATCCATTAGTTTTTAATCGTTAGTAGTGTAGTTTATATGTAGCTTTTGGAAATAGTATATTGTATTTTGTATTTTGTATATAGTTGTATTTTAGGTTTATGTTCTTCATGTGAAGGCCTTGGGGTAGTCAGTATTGCTCCCCTTGTTATCGTTATTGTAGTGTTGTATGGTAGCTTATTCGTAGTTAGGTAATTCGTAATTGTTGTTGTTGTTGTTGTTGTTGTAATTGTTGTTAAATTGTTGTAAAAGTTGTCAAACATGCGATACATTTTTGTTGACTCGCCCGGTATATGAAATTCTTTAGAACGCTCATTCCACTCTTGTAAGCTTGGCTTCTAATCATGCCAATTCGTTTGATAGAAAGTATTCGTTTCGCGACAAATTCGTTTGATAGAAAGTATTCGTTTCGCGACAAATTCGTTTGATAGAAAGTATTTGATATTTGATATTTGATTCTTTTAAGGAGGGTCGCCCTTCAGTAGAAGCTGTTTTTCAAGGGGCCCTCCGATAAAAACTTAATTAAAATATATTATTAAAAATTATGATACAGAAGAATATAAAAAACCATAATGTTACAAACCTATTCACAATTATGCATTATTTACAATGGAAATAAAAGTTCAACCCTTAATAGATTTCTTAAAACTATTTAGGGAGGATGCCATCTTAGATACAGCGGGAAGTTTATTCCATATTTTTGCTCCCCGGAAAGAAAAGCATTTTTGCCCATTGCTAATATTTTCTTTGGCAACTTTAAATCATTATCAGTGTTACGGAAGCTACGGGAGGAGCATTTCGAGTTTTTGGTGAAAAGGCTACACAGGTATTGTTGAGTCAAATCAGTGAGCGACTTGAAGACCATCGTTTTAGACCCATTGCCAATGAGTTCTTCAATGGTCTTCCAGCCCAAATCTTCGATAAGTGGTCTGCTTGGGGTCTCAAAGCTGCTATTTAACTTTACTTTAAGATAACCTTCTCATTTCACAGTATGATTTTACTCACCCAAATTGTGTGTGCTCTCCTTCACATCTTTAGGCCCTCAACTTTGGAATCGAATAAACCGCAAACGACAATATTCCGCCTTCCAATCTATTTTCGTTTGAGGTAAACTGTCTGATTCTAGGAATCGAGTCCTACGGAATACTGAAACAGATCTTCGGTTCCCACTATGTAAAACATCTAATGGGCAACGTAGCTTTTCACATCGCGGAGTGACTGTTTGGAATCAATTGAGCTCCGAAATCAAAACCGCCCCATCACTGACGATTTTAAAAAACAGGCTAAAAGCGTTTTTGAAAAGCCATAGAGATATTTCAAAATGATTATCACACATCGAATCTAGAGTTTGGTCAATTTTCCTTTCTTAGAATTGAGATTTTCTTTTTTACGCTTATTCTAGAGCTTATAATTTAATCATAGAAACATACATTGTTATTAGTTTTTGTTTTTTGCAGGGCACATTGTAAATCAGTTAATTCTTTTTTATAACTGAATGTATTACCCTGGGTAAATAATTAAAAATGGAAATGAAAATGAAATGAAAAAGGTACGTAGGGAGGCGGAATGTTGTTGTTGGCGTTTTATTCGACTCCAAAGTTAAGGTCTAAAGATGCGAAGGAAAAGCACACGCTAATTGGGTGAATAAAATCATACTTTGTAACAGACCATTGCCCGCGTTGCCTATGTTCTAATATACGCCCTAATTTCATGGTCAGATGTTTATCAAGCGCCCGCGGCATTTAGAAAAGCACTTCGGGATACTTTGTCAAGGAACTGGTGAGTCCAAATTATCGTAATGTGCTGTTTTTAATTTTTTATAACATCAAGTGCTATGAATTTCTGTGCGCTTTGGCAAGTAGCTACGAGACTAAGCTTAAATGAATGCTAGATTCACAAGCTTTGAATTCAGTTTTCCTTTCAAACTTTGCCGCTCTTTAGCTAAAATCCTTCGTTTTAATCCGACATAGTTCAGAGCTGTGTATTGTACTGTGTCGTTGCCAACAAGCCTGCGATTCATGAACAAGGGATTGGGCAAGAGTGAAAAATGTGTTGAAATTGTTTAAATTGGCACGTGCTGAGGGGCTCGTTTATATAAATCTTGCCACTGCCGTCTCGAACTAATTCGTGCCAAGATTTTTTCCGAGCAGCTCCAAAGTAATTCTGCCGTACGGCAAGCTCTGCCGCTCAAAATCAATTTCGCCGCACGTAACTGATCAAATCGTTGCTAAACAGACGCACTTAGCGCAGTCATCAAAGTCCAGGACACCAGGAGAGAAAATTTTCTGTCGCAGTTGCCGCTCTATTGTCGCATAAAATGGCATGCGTTCCCGTTCCAAACTCTTTGCTGCTCTAATAAAGTCTGCCGCACTAAACTGATCCAGACGTTGGTCCACAACCACAATTTATGCAATAATTACGTTCTGCACATGCGAAGGGCAAAGTTTGGATCACAGTCACTCTAGTGTCGCATACAACGCCACGTTCTGCCGCTCCAGAGTCTCTGCCGCACCGCTCTCAATGAATTCTGCCGCGCGTAACTTATCCAAGCATCTCTCTGTAGCAGCATTCAACGTAGTCATAAAATACGCTTTTGCCGTTCTGCCGCTCTAGAGTCTCTGCCGCATCGCTGTCAATCAATTCTGCCGCACGTAACTTATCCAAGCATCGCTCGCTTCAATACGCTTCTGCCCTTCCGCCGCTCCAGAATCTTTGCTTCATCACCGTTAAAACAATTCTGCTGCACGAAAATGATTCAAACTGCGTCTCATTCAATTCTATTTATCTTATTATTCAACTTTCTATCGTGAAACATTCAAATTAGCGAGCAATAGCTAAATCGAGACATAATAAGTGTCTTCATCAGCAGTTTTAGCTTCTCGAGCTCCATAAGTGCAGCACATGAGAAAAGAAACGTTTAAACCAGGCCTTTATGTGTTCTAAATTATTAAAATTAAAAAAAGAACTGGTTCTTAATTTAAAAAGATTATCTAAATTGAATTATTTAGTTTTAGTAGCCTAAAATTTCGCAGGCCGCATGGCTTATGATTTAGAATCTCGGTGAACACGTCACAGGCAAAGCAGAATGTTCAAGATATTAAAATGTTTAATAAATTATCCTGTGGACAAGCTTCAGGCTTGAGAATGAGTAATGGAAGAAGAGAGCCTGCAGGATAGGCTGCTGTTTTTATTAAATCCTGGTTCACATTAGGTCGTTGCAGTCGCTGGAGTCGCTGGGACGAACGACCCACAAGACTGAATGTGAACGACAAAAACTCAGTCGTTAGTGTCGTCAGGGTTATTGGGGAGTTTATTTTCGCCGTTCACATTCAGTCTTTTGGGTCTTTTGGGACGTTTGTCCCAGCGACCTTAATGACTCCAGCGACTTCAACGATCTTGTGTAAACCAGGCTTTTTGCCCCGTTCACACGGGAACGCAATCGTTCCGTTCCAACTTCGTTCCAGTTTCTGAAACGCAAAATTAGACTGTTCACACGGGAACGGAACGGTTGCGTATCGGTTTTTGTCTATGTTCACACGGGAATGCAATCGTTCCATTCCCAATTGTTTCTTCAGTTTTCCCATTCTTTCCAGCAACAACAACACCCTCACATGCGCTTAGGAAAAAATTCTTATCGTTCCGTTTTTCGGACCAGTTCAGCACTTCATAGCCTGTTCATACGGGAACGGAACGATTGCGAGCGGCGTTCTTTTGGGTTGTTAGGGTCGTTGACAATTCCCCGAACGACTCATGGGTTCACACTGGGTCTTTTGAGTCGTGGGTCGTTGAAAAAAACCCGAACGACTCGGTCGTTCAGTAGAATCAGCCAAGCGTGCAATTATAAAACTGCAGTGACTTTTGGGTCTTTGGCTGGTTCACGTTTGGTAAAATCACTCAAGCGTTGGTCATTTGGGTCTATGAGATAGAATCTTTTCTATCTCAACGACTGGGTCGTCAGAGTTCGAGTCTTTTGGGTCTTTCTGAACGACCCAAAAGACCTAGTATGAACNAGGGTCGTTGACAATTCCCCGAACGACTCATGGGTTCACACTGGGTCTTTTGAGTCGTGGGTCGTTGAAAAAAACCCGAACGACTCGGTCGTTCAGTAGAATCAGCCAAGCGTGCAATTATAAAACTGCAGTGACTTTTGGGTCTTTGGCTGGTTCACGTTTGGTAAAATCACTCAAGCGTTGGTCATTTGGGTCTATGAGATAGAATCTTTTCTATCTCAACGACTGGGTCGTCAGAGTTCGAGTCTTTTGGGTCTTTCTGAACGACCCAAAAGACCTAGTATGAACTAGGCTTTAAGGTTCATAACATTCGTTGTTATTTTCTCCAAATTTCAGTGCCATAAGAAAGCCTTATACCTTAAATGAGTTATATAGAATTCGAAAATGAAGCTCATTCCTACAGGCCCTTTCTTTTCCTTCGTGAAGTAGAAGCCATTTTTTGTGGGTGATTTTTTAAAACAACACTCTCCTGATCACTAAAGCGGAAGATTTACCTTCAACCACCGACAAATTCGTATTTCAACCACCGCAGATGTACCCCAGTGCCTTAGCTTCCAGAATAATACGTCACGCCAGCACCAAAATATCTTTTTAACTCCATGCAGTCTTGAAGAATTTCCAATTTCCAAGGTTTTGGGGGTTGCCCCAGAAAATGTTTTGGAGACCACTCCTTTAGAACTTTGGAAAACGCTCTTTTATGAAAAATATATCTAAGTTCTATCTTAATTATAATTTGCTTTTGTGCATTTATACCCTGGGCACCAGACCCTCAAAATAAAAATAAGAATAAAAATAGGGGAAGGAGAGAGAAGAAAAAAGGCTCTGGTACCCTGGGTAATATATTAAATGCAATAAACTTAACAACAAAGCTTGGAAAGAGTCAAAAGACGAGCTACGCACACCAAGCCAGTCATATTTGCAACAGGAATTACGCCAAGATTCCGGAGATCTATCACACCGGAAGCATAACATACCGGGTGAGTCAGAAAAATGTATCCACTGTTTGAAAAGTCATACAGGAAAAGTTATGCAACCAATTTGTAAAATTTTAATTTCATCATCTTACTGAGGCCTCAACTTAAATTTTGAGATTTGTTTCGTAATTTTAAGTGCATTACTTCTGAAATCAGGATTTAGCCAAAAGTCCTATTTCTCAATTTGCCCCAAAACAGCCAAAAACTGGCTGTTCATTATCATGTAGACTTTTGACTTTTTGATGCCCAGCATGGATGGGGAAGCACAATTACATTTCAACAGTTTCCCTATCATTAGAAGGCCATGTATTTGCTTAGAAAAACATTATTTTACCATTTTTATAGTAGAAAAATTGATTAAATTGAGCCATTCACTTATAGTTTTAGCCAAAGCCCATGAAAGCAGGTTTTCGGGAATTCTTCATTTGAGATTAAGATTGTGCATTGTAAATTATGAATGTATTCTCGAAATTAAGTTAAACTCTCAGCCAGACAACGGAGTTGTAATTTTTCAAATTGGCTTCGTTGTCTTTGTAGTACGATTTTTTAAACAATGGATACATTTTCCTGATCCACCCGGTACATGTTTTCCAGTATGGCCTAATATGACGATTGCAGAAAATTACAACTATCGAATGAGAGCCGAAGTGTAGAGTATTTTCATATTTTGAA
Source organism: Aurelia aurita (assembly GCA_004194415.1). Lineage (NCBI taxonomy): Eukaryota > Metazoa > Cnidaria > Scyphozoa > Semaeostomeae > Ulmaridae > Aurelia > Aurelia aurita. Next base: position 378,837 of record REGM01000171.1, read on the forward strand.
GACCAAAGATGTTATCTATCTACGAAATCTTCAGTACAAATTTACAAGACTTTCATTCACAAAAATGTAAAGGCAATCACATCATTAGCTGTGAATATAACAAAACAATTGTAAGAAACAAAGGAAAAAATTAATATTTACAATCTCACTGATACGAAAATAGTTGGGAAATCGCTGTTACAGCTATCACTAGCAACAAAAATTACAATTTTTACAGACATAAACAGTTAAACTATAGTGCAACCGGTGGAATATGAACAGGAAACTGGGCAATAAAACTGAATCATTTACAGAGATAGGCCATGATTTGGAGAGATAGGCCATGGAGAAGGAGCCGTGTTCGTCGTTGTCCATGTTCAACTGAGAATTGATAGTGATCTGTAGTGTTGAAATATAACCTTTGCAACAGAATAAGAGTGAGAAAGCGTGTCTCAAGATTCCGTCCTTTGATTATTTATGCAGAAAAACAAGATGAAATGAATAGTTGATAATCGAATCAAAACAGGTTGCTGCTTCTTGGGATTCACTGTACTTTAGGCCTCCTCGAGCCCCTTGGTTGTCACAGTAAAACCCCGCAAAGAAGAACATAAAAAATTAGGAACCAAACAGACCGTTTTTGACCAAAAAGTTTCCTTGAATGTAAGAACCAACTGCGGACTGATTTTGTGTGTACCCTCAATCAAGAGAGTAATTCTAACACTTACAGATCTATAATTTATTGGAAAAGCAATGATTAGCATTTTAATCCATCACTTCTACCTTCTACCAACAAATATAATTGTTTTATCCAACATTGGAGGGGCCACCGCACCCCCTCGCCCCCCGTAGTGTCCGCCACTGTATCACACGTGGCACGTTTTGGGCCACCCGGCACTTGCACTAAGTTAGTCCCCAGTTCATATGTGAGTTACGCAGATATAGTTCTATAGCTTTCAAACATACGGTCTCCAAACGTCATTTTTCTCGTCCGTTATATGATTCTGGTTGCAATCGACCGGCGCATAGCCAACCTGTACTGGTACAAATACGGTAGCAGGCATGAACCGAATTCCGCCACTTATGAGCACTTTCTCCGGTATCTGTGGCACCGGTTTGATTAAATTGCCTATTGGTTTGCTCGTTTTTGGCGGTACTTTGAAGCTACTGTTTGTAATGTGTTTTCCGAGATCATCATGATTGTTCCACGTGCCGAGACCGGGTAGATTGTTCATCGTTTTCAAAGCCGTCGATTTGAAGCTATTGTCTTTATTATTAATGTTGTGGTTGCTCGTTGTCACAGTTGGATGATTGGTGACACTTTTTAGTCCCACGGCCATCTGATGCAGAATTTGACCGTCTGTGTTTTGATCAAGCGAGACACTTTCGTACTGGACCGGTTTCATTCTGGGTTCCCTTGCGATTAGAGGTCTTTGTCTGTTCGCCCGATTCAATAATTGTTGGTACATGATTCGTTTTTCGCCGACTGTCCGTGTTTCCGGAATTTGGTTTTGCAATGTGTTTGCTATTGTTGTTGATACAAAAATTTCCTGACTTCTGATTGGTTCATGCGCGATTTTCTGACTGCTGATTGGCTCATTTCGAATCTCCAGGCTGCGAATGCCCTCGATTCGAATGTCATGACCATGTATTGGCTCACTTCGAATGTCCTGACTGCGAATTTGCTCCTTTCGAATATCATGGCCTCGTAATGGATCATTTCGAATATCCTGGGTGCTTATTGGTTCATTTCGAATATCTTGGCTTCTTGATCGAATATCCTGGCTTCCTATTGGTTGATTTGAGATTTCTAGCTTCCTGATTGGTTCGTTCGCAACTTCCTGTTTTACAATGTTGTCTGCTACAGGAGATCTTCGTGGATCGACCGTGCAGCAATTCGCCAAATGTTTCATAACATTGAATTTCACGTTTTCATCCAGACCGGGCAATCCCATTATCATCCGGGTCACTTCGGATGCACACGTGACAAATCCAGCTCTGTATCTGGCAATTGGGTCTGTGTCTGGACTTTGGACTGCAAGAAAGAATAACGTCAATTAGCGATGCTTGGTGTCTCGAGGATGGCCAAGGAACAAAAGATATGAATATACTGGGTATGCTAAAAAGTTATTGGCCCATTTGACGGCATACAGAGAGTCAACCAACCGACTTTCACTGTTTTTGCAAAAAGCCGTTCCCTATAGTCACTTGCATAAATTCTTTCTTTGAACTGTATGAAAATCCATTGTTGCGTCGGTTAGCTAGTGAGAAAAATTCAACTGCCAATCCTGATTTGTACTGCCAAACAGACAAGCGCGAGGTTCACTTCAACTTCGCAACCTACTGTTTTGAAGACGTTAGTTGCTGCTCATACTCTGATTAAATTAAAAGCATTCTATTCCATTCCCTGTTCCACATTTTGAACATAGAAAACACTAAAACCTAACAATTTTCAACTTTATATTTAAATGGTAAATTGGATTCCCTATCAAAAAAACCTTATTGCAGCTCACTATACATAGACGTCCTTTACATTACGGCAAAGTGTTCCATAGAGAAAAATCCTACTTTCATGCTTTATTTACTGCGCATGTGCAAATGAACCTAACACGACCAGACTATTACAGACAACTGTTTGATTAAAAATAAGGTGAAATATAAAATAACTCTACTTTTCCCCCGTCGCTAGTTATTTCGAAAGTCGTAAAATTACGTCCAGACTCGCTTATTTGATTTGATATATTTGAAATAAACTTGTTGGGATTTTGTAAATCTTTTTATAGTTCCGAAAACCTAGACAAAGCATTAAAGACAAGTCATCCATTGTTATCTGTACAAAACGTCACTCTTGGATCCTGAATGCCAAGCATAAAGAATACACACGATGGAATCACATAGCCACGTTTCAGTCAACAAAGCTTTGGTCTTTAACTATGATATCAAACTCTACCGCGATAAGAGAGGATCAACTCTATTTTATTGTACTCACACTTCAAGTTCGAACGCATTTAGGGCCTGCACGGGCAAGACCACTCGAATCTACGAATGTACATTCTTTGAAGTGCTGGGATCTTAATCGATTGAATTTTTACGCCATGGGGAATCTCTGGCAACCCTTCCTCCAGACCACACTGGATTACCGGGTGAGTCAGAAAAATGTTTGGACGTTTGAAAGCCTGCAGCTCTCAAACAATTTATCAGATTCCTATAAACTGATAACACCTGTGTAGCTAACATATCAACTTAGGTACGAAAGTTTAGTTTGTCAAAATCGACTGTATTATTGTCAAATTATAAGAGATTTTCTAAGATGCTTCATCTCAAAATTTTTCACAACAGGCCTCAAATCCTTGATCAAATTTGTTAGCAATACAGCCCATGAAAAAAGAAAATAGACAAGAAAAGGCTAAATGACAGTCCCAAGTGTATACGATTGTAGAGCAGCCGCTTTATATACCTAATAAATGTTTGAGCGATAAGATAGACTGATATATTTTGGTCCTTGCAAATTTGAAGAAGGATTTAGGTCTGTTTTGAAGGATTTTAAGATGAAGCATTTTAGAAAATCGCTTGAAATCTGAGAACGATACGACCGATTTTTACAAACTAAATTTTCTTTTCTAAGTTGATATGTTAGCTACATAGCTATTATCAGTTAATGGGAACCTGATAAATGGTTGAGAGCTGCAGGCTTTTAAAACTTCAAATATTTTTCTGTCTCACCCGGTACAAGCCATCGTACTGCGTCCCCTCCAAAAAAACAAAGTACCCTTGATTTGATTTGATTTTAAATTCTTTATACAGGGTGATTTGATTGATTGATTGATTTTATATTCTTTATAAACATTCAGTTCTAATAACTGTTTTACAATGTGCCCTGTTAAAAATAACTAAGGAAAAAACTAAATTTCTATTACTACTTCTTAATACAGTGTTGGAAAATAGTGGCTTAATGAGTCTTTAGTCTGTGGTAAACAGATATTTCACATACTGATGATACAAGGGATCCAAAAGTTCAGAATTTTAGCCAGCAATTTTCTCCAGTGACCCCAACTTAGCGATACCCGTGGAGTCTGATTTCTTAACGTATTAACATGATAAAGCTAAAGTAAAAATCTAAAGCTTCTATCTCTCTTTGAAAATAGAGGTCATTAATTGTTACTCTCTTCCCCGCGCAATGCAATCAGAATGCCCAGATAAAATCTGCAATGCACTGATGGAAAACCACATTCCATGTCATCATCAGTCACATATCAATAGAAGCACGCAAGCACGCGTCCACAATCGCTCGAGATATTCCACTTCTACAGACCTGCCGCCGCCTGCCGACAGGGCAAAATTAAGGCAAAGTCTAGAAGCGTCACCGCTAAGTATTGAAGCGGCTTTTCATAATTCTTCTGCGCCCTGAGCTGTTATTCCTAGCCCTTATATCCAGCTTATAAGCTAAAATCACGTTGGCTGTGTGCGCTTTTCAAATGAGCTTTCGCAAGCAGTAAATGTGGAAATTAAAAGAGCGATTTAGTCGGTCTAGCCCGATGGTCTTTTTTAGTTTTGAGGTAGGGCATTTAATTAGCTATCGTGTTTGCAAAACGCGATTGAATTTTAATTCTCACCGCAGCTAACGTTGACCGAGGTTGCGGAACCTCAAAACTTTATTAACCCAAAGCTAAGTGTTTGGCACGCATTGGTTTCTTTCTGCCTCTTTTATTTTTCGCTTTCTTTGCCCTTGCGAAAGCTATTTCTGACCTTGTGGCTCGCTCTTGTGGCTCGCTATTATAATTAACCATTAACATGACAATCATCACCAACATTGAACAGAATTGGGACAAAGTGCTGGAGTCTAGTTGGGGCGCAAATTTTTTTTTTTTTTTTTATATCAAGTAAAACTAAAACTAACCATACAATACATTTCATGTCCCATCCACAGTGGGAAAAGACACGCAGTCACCTGGTCCCCACTGTAGATGGGACTTACAAATTAAGGCACACAATTTCCAAAAAGAAAAACCAACAAACAATCGAGTTAACAACAACAAAACAACGTAGAAAGGAAAAAGAGAAATAGGGGGAAGTCGCTGCTATGAATTCCTCGAAAAGAGTTGCTAGCAAAATCTCTTGGATTGTTCAATGAAGGATATTGTTGCCTCAATAATCATTCTATTCTCGACTACGTTCAAATCTGAAGTTCCGTACAAGAGTAATTCACATAAATCTTTTGAATCCATACTTGTAATGTCTAACCCAGGTACATCCGCAAGCTGACTGAAGAGATCTGTGCGCATTACGTCAAACTGAGGGCAATGCAGGAGAAAATGCTCGTTATCTTCGTTTCCCGTACCACATACACAACGAGGGCTTAAGCAGTCAAAGCTGTGTCGAAACCTATGCTCATTGAGTGGGCTGAATCTTACGCGCAACTTTGTTAGGTTCCTAATACCTGTCATGTTATAAACATTGTACATAGATTTCTTAACCGGCCTGATAACTGCAAGTAATTTACGTTTAAATTCCGCAAGTGTAATGGAGTCTTTGATATTTCTATCCAGCAAATTCCATTCGAAAAGTACGTTTTGGAAATAGGTACTTGCAAAACGCGCTGTTCTTCCGGCAGGTTGGTATTCACGCTGACGTCGTAAGCTGTATGAAACATTGCGTTCAACAGGAATTTCATCGAAAAGATACGCTGGCGCTCGTGTTTTTTTTAGATTGAAGAAATGGCACATGCGCCTATACCACCTCCTCTGATAAAGACTCTCCCATCCCAGTTCCTCAAATAGCCTCTGCCTGCTTGTCCCCCTCCATGCTCCTGTTACAGCTAGTGCAGCAGAATATTGTGTTTGCTCCAACCTTTTAGTGCTATCTAGCTTCATTTCTGGATCATACTTATGATACACAATATCACCATAGTCTAGATGGGGTCTCACATAGAGCTTGTAGATTTGGTCCAACACATGCCTTGAAACATACCTAGAAAGATACCGAACTAGACCGATACCCCTCCTTGCTTTAAGAATCGCCTCCTTGACGTGGCTTTGGAAGTTCAATTTGTCATCCAAGATCATTCCAAGGTGTTTGTGCTCCGTTTTTCTCACTACTTCATCACCTCCCAGCATTAGAGCTGGGTGGTTTGGCTTTTTCCTCTTGGTAGAAAAAATAACCTCTTCAGTCTTTTCTGCATTGAATTGCATTTTCCACTGCCATGCCCACAATCGCACCCTTTCTAAATCCCTATTCAGCTCATCGGCACTTCTAGCCACATTTTGAACAACGGAAAAAAGAGAAGTATCGTCTGCAAAGATTTTAACGTCGCTGTTTATATTTTCAACAAGGTCATTGATATACACCAGAAAAAATAGAGGACCTAAAACAGAGCCTTGAGGTACTCCCGCAGATATCCTCCTCCACTCTGAACTTTTTCCATTCAACACTACTCGTTGTTCCCGATTAGCAAGGAAATTTGAAATGAGGGAAAGAAGATTACCTGAGATACCATAGCATTCAAGCTTATACAGTAATCCCTCGTGCCATACTCTATCAAATGCCTTNGTAATGGCCACAGGGTAGTCTTTGTCTTTTGCTCCCCGTGGTAGCGTCCTGGTAGTGTTGTAAAGTAGTTCATATGTAGTGTTTTAAAGGGAGTACAAAGACCAGCAGCCTTTGCCATCGTTTGTTTTTGTTTTTATGAATTTCGTACAGTCAGTTATTCTGGAAGCTGTGCAGAGCAAGTCACTGACTGTGCGCAGAGCATGCTGGTCTTTGTACTCCCTTTAAGTACCTTGTTCTTGTAAAATTTTTAATTTAATAAAAAAAAAAGTTTGCAGTATTTTGAATCGCTTTATTTGCGGACCAATTACCCCCAAGATATTGTATTCCTTGAGGTGTCTCTTGTAGTGTTTCTTTAAGCCCTTCGCACGTTCATCTTATGAAACTTCAGCCACAATAAAAGTTGTCCGTAAATAAAATACTCCGAAATTGGCATGGGTATGAATAATTTCGGGCTTAACTGTATATAGCCTTAAAGATCGGTACAATAGTTGAACGTACTAAAATATTTTCATCTTGTTTTTTCGTTTTTTTTATATAATCAATTAAAAATTTACAATACATATTACTAACTACACTACTTACAAAACACTATACGATACTACTAGAACGATACCCCGGGGAGCAGAGCAATAGACTGTGTCTACCCAGCGGCCTATTACATAGAGGTGGAAAAAAACACATAAAACAGAAAACAAAAGAAGAAGACAGGACTACTAACGTCTGGCTCAAATTAGATGTCACGTGAAAATGTCCGCGAATGGTACATCTTTATAACGGCGAAACAATGAAAAGTGATTTCACACCCACTCTGGGCAAGTGAGGTAGTCGTTCAGCTACTTTTGGCGGGAGATGTCGCATTGTAAAACTCAGTAACGATTTAAATTTTTTTAACAAATCAGGATTAATGTACAGGTTTGCTCAGAACAATGGATATTGTTAATAATAACAAAGACAACTGTAATAAAGTCAGTAGAACAAATTCGAATGGTTATGGCTTGTGCAAATTTGGTTTTATGCGTTGGTCTCTTTATGGTGAAGACTTTCGAGATTTCTAACGAGTCAAATGGCCAAAGCAGTCTTCTATTAAAGACCCTCTGCTAACCATGTGGCTTTGCACGCCATTGCTGTCCCAGAATGCACTGCAAATTGACTTTCAGATTATCTGAAAGTCTCTGATGCTAGGCCGGTGTTGTGCTGTTTTTTCATGCGCAGCACGCAAAGCCCCATGGTTAGCAGAGGGTCTTTAACCCGCCCAGCGTGCTGGCCATACCCTGACATTCACAACGATTCGTGATTACATGGGCGTCAGAAAGATAAAATCTAAGAAACGTTATAAAACTAAACAAGCCTAAAATTTATTCTATTTTTCATTTTTGTTAATAAGCTGCTTAATTTCCCGACTCTAATGAAGACTTAAAAGACTTTGCCTCATCTTGTAATATTTATAACTGGATTGGCATGCAAGAGTACTTTCCGGAATTCTGTATATTCTGTTTCTTTGTTTGTTTTATTTAGATTTGTTACATGCCGCCACGCCGCTGAGCTGGTCCGACATTTGTTGCTGCATAGATCTGTTTAAACATGACTTTTGCGCCTAAGCTTAGTTCACACTAGAGTAAAAACGCATTAGAATATATTTCTATTTTTATATTTCAATTTATTAAGGAGGGTGACCCTTCAACCTAGTGGCTGATTTTCAAGGGGCCCTCCACAAACACTTACAATATACGGGTTAAAAACATCTAAGAATTACTTATATCTTAGAATTGGGGTAATGGATTCAAACGGACGGGGTTTGAGCCTCCGCCCCCCTACACCCACATCACATCACATCACATCACATCACATCACATCACATCACATCACATCACATCACATCACATCACATCACATCACATCACATCACATCACATCACATCANCGCCGCTGAGCTGGTCCGACATTTGTTGCTGCATAGATCTGTTTAAACATGACTTTTGCGCCTAAGCTTAGTTCACACTAGAGTAAAAACGCATTAGAATATATTTCTATTTTTATATTTCAATTTATTAAGGAGGGTGACCCTTCAACCTAGTGGCTGATTTTCAAGGGGCCCTCCACAAACACTTACAATATACGGGTTAAAAACATCTAAGAATTACTTATATCTTAGAATTGGGGTAATGGATTCAAACGGACGGGGTTTGAGCCTCCGCCCCCCTACACCCACATCACATCACATCACATCACATCACATCACATCACATCACATCACATCACATCACATCACATCACATCACATCACAAAAATCGCATGAAATCCCAGCGCTTGGCGCTAACAACCGCAACTTCACCTGCATTTCAGCTATCGGGCGTATTGAACCTTGTGTTTATCTAGCTTATCGCATGTGGGTACGACACCTTAACAGATATGCATTTCAGAAATTTTCTCAAAAATTCTTTTCAATAATTTCTCATCGCATTCCAAGAATGTTTTGGACAAATTTTCATATTTTCATTATCGAAGACCTATCAGTTTGCTAAATCGAGCCCATCTCGGTCTTAAAAGGCACAAATAGACAGAGCAGGAACAGTGTGAAATGACGTCATCGTGCAATCTGATAGAAGGAAAAGTTTGACCAGATCAGCTTTTTGAAAAGAGACATTGGAAGAGAAATGATTTTAACTGAACTTTTCTACATATATCACTATCACTATATCACTATAACTGCTATTTTGTCAACCTTGTTCCCAGGGTGTTCTTACGTTATACACTAATCACGAAGCCGAGTGAACACCCTGATGCACATTGCACAAATTCGCCCAAAATAAGTGCGGATTAGCAGCCATTATGGATTGGTGGTTGGCTAGGTAACGCTAATTATGCGACCTCGATTCCAAACAACAAAGTAGCATGGTAATGATTGTTACATAGTGACTAAATTATGTTGATCTTATTTGCATAACTCGAATAACAATCAAATTGCAGAACGGTCACTTGTAGTGCAACGAACTCACTCTGGGGACGAGATTGCTATTTTGTTTGATTCCTTCATACAAAGTAACAGTGTTAGAACACCCAATGCAACAATTTGGGACACCAAGTTTTGGGACACCAAGTTTTGGGACATCGAATTTTGCGGCACAGAAATATAAGACATCTTTCATTGACAATGCCATTAAGTTAAGTCAATAGTGAGAAAAATTGGCAGATTTCACGTTGATTAAAATCATATGTATGAACTCACCAGAGCGAATTTGCTTTTGTAGATTTCGAACATGGTCCACTGCCATCTCGAGAATATCAGCTTTTTCAAGTTTCGAATAATAGCTTGCCTTGAAGAGAAAGAAGTATTTTAGTGATACCGAATGACTAGAGAATGTTTCTTTGATCAAAGAATCAGAAAATTCTGCACTGTTTTGCAATAGCCATTCTGTGTAGCGGAAGTTGGGGCTAGTTAGTGCTGATAGAAAAAGTGCTGTGCTTTTCTGGTACCTGGATAGTTTCATATTTCATATTTATATATATCTTTCATATTTAATATATTTAGCTAAGGGGGAGGGTGGCCCTTCAGCACCAGTGCTGGTTTTCAAGGGGCCCTCCTATAAAATAATACTGAAACTAAATTACAAAAAATCATTAATCTGAAAACTACCAAAACCTATTTTACAGCCTAAGAACCTATTCACAATGTTCAAAATCTACAATTAAAAGAAAAAGAAGTCTGCCCTAAACCATTTGCTTAAATAAACCTAGGGAGGATGCTTGCTTTGGCTCAGCTGAAAAACTAAAAGTTCAACTAAGAACAGACAAAAAAGCATTTACATTTGGGAACTTCACTCAAGGCTAGGGTGCCTAAATCGAGTTTTGTGCCAACTAGCCCCACCTTCCCCTATAGGCGAATGGGAAATGTTAAAATGGGCCTAAATTTGTTTTTGTTGTCGTTCTTGCGCAATGTGATTGGTCCATTTCGTTGAATCATCAGCCAATGAGAATTTAGTGCTTATGCTACAGTTGTGAGGACATTAGAAGTGCTCCTCCCTATCGGCTAATCGTCAACATCACAGACTCTAGATCTTTCATATGAAATCGGACCCCCGTACAATTCTAGCTAGGAAACCACAAGTCCTGCTAGCTAATGATAAATCACTAATTCGTTCCTGTGATATAGAGACGAAATGAGATGATGCCCCGCAGTGTTGTCATCCATCGGAAACAGCTAGGGTCACGTAAATCCTTTATGCTAAACAAAATCATTAGTTAGTTGTATAAGGGGCTTTGTAAAAGAAAACTCTGTTGCTTTGTGTATTCGATTAAAAAATGCATATTAAATTGTATCAATTATTTAATAAACTAAAGAAAGGAATAATCCACAAACATTTATAAGATAGGCTAGGTAATAAAGCAGGAAATCGGAGAGATTATCTCCTATTCTAAACATATGTCATTGTTACAAGCCAGATTAAGCTTAAAAGCTCATCATTAAGAGCATTATAAGAGTTGGCATAATACCTTTACGTGTATGTCTTTAGCATGAGGGGATGCACACTAAATATGGTATTATATTAGAGCATTTTGCAAGTTGAGATAATACCTTTACGTGTATGTCTTTAGCATGAGGGGATGCACACTACATATGGTATTATATTAGAGCATTTTGCAAGTTGAGATAATACCTTTACGTGTATGTCTTTAGCATGAGGGGATGCACACTACATATNATAAACTAAAGAAAGGAATAATCCACAAACATTTATAAGATAGGCTAGGTAATAAAGCAGGAAATCGGAGAGATTATCTCCTATTCTAAACATATGTCATTGTTACAAGCCAGATTAAGCTTAAAAGCTCATCATTAAGAGCATTATAAGAGTTGGCATAATACCTTTACGTGTATGTCTTTAGCATGAGGGGATGCACACTACATATGGTATTATATTAGAGCATTTTGCAAGTTGAGATAATACCTTTACGTGTATGTCTTTAGCATGAGGGGATGCACACTACATATGGTGTTGTATTAGAGCATTTTGCAAGTTGAGATAATACCTATATGTGTATGTCTCCACCATGACGGTTGCACATTGCAGATCTTGTCACATTGCCGACTAATATTCTGTTTTCAGCATTCTCAGCACCCCCTTTAGCGACCGTATTTCCTAAGGTAGTATGCTATTTTTGAAGTAACTTTGGGGGCATCCATAAAGTATTTATACAAAATTTTCCGATTTTCAGACACACCCTCTCCCCCATTACGCTTTTCAAAGAAGAGAAATAGGCAATCTTATATAGAGCGTACGCTTATAGAGAGCTCTGCAGTAGCTGCGGACTCCTTTTGGGTCATAGAGACGAGGTCGACCATCATCGTTACTGCAACCTACAATCACTTACAAAATGGTTGAGCCACCTTGAAAACATGACACTTTGACATTCGACATGTGATTTGGCAACATTTGTATGGTATTGCAACATTGACTAAGGGGGAGGGGGAGGGGGGAAATCAGAGGCAAAAAATTGAAAATTTTGGGGTGGCTCAACAATTTTGTAAGTCATTGTAGACTTATGATTTTCGTCCTAGTTATCGCTCTACTACCTTACCCAATACCCCCTTTTGAGCGGTAAACGAAAACCATAAGTCTAACTGCAATCACGACTTATCACATAAAATACTAAATCGAAGAAGCGATATAGTGACCTTGTCAGCATAGTGCTCAAATCTTTAAAAAGCTGGGTGTAAAATTCTATTACATTTTTCTTTGAATTGAATGGCTTGAAATGAACTTAGGGTACTTTCCTGTAAATCTGCCGTGGAAATTTTTGATATCTTGATTATTTTCAGAATGGCGACGTTATGCTGACCTTCTCTTGGACAAGTATCTTACATATTGTTTTCCTCTCTTTCAGATTTTCTGTACTACTCAAAACCCGTTATAATCATGCTCATGTTTAGAGGATAAGAGAGTGAAGAGAATGATGCTCAGTTTGGTTTGGGAAGAAGGTATGCACCAAAGAATTGTTGTAAATTAAAGTACAGGGTGTCTCAAAAAAGTTGTTCGATGTTTGATAGATATTAAAAAATAGCGATATAATGAACGGGCTCCATGGAGAGACAATCCTTCCCTAAGATCTTTAATTAATTTTAGACACCAGAATCTTGCAAATCCGTTGAATATTCACGGAGCTACAAGCTCTTGAAGTTCAAGTTTGTGCGAAAGCTGAAACCAGAGGCTTCTCCATAGCATTTGTAGTGAATGTAGCATGGGGCTGTCGTTTGTTTTGTTTCTAGTTTAATTCATGGCAAACCAAATGGGATTTAGAAAGGATTTTCCATAACCAAACTCTCTCGAACATTAATTCAAGCGTGTGGATGCTTTGAGGAATTCTGTTGAGCAAAGTTTGAAAAATTTAGGTCAACGGTAATTTTATCCTTAGTCTCTGCCATTCAAACCACTTGTGCCTTTGACAAAACGGTAAAATATTCCGGGTACTACTAATCGGTCAACAAATATTTGCCGTCTATGGCGCAGCGTTGTTCCTTTCGCTTCGGCTCATCGTGGTTCCATTGACGCTTAGCATAGGTTTCAAATCTTTAAAAAGGTCGGTGTAAAATTCTGTGACCTATTTCTTTGAATGGAATGGCTTGAAAGAAACTTTAGCTACTTTGTAATAATTCTACCGTTGGACTTGTCAGAAATCTTCAATATTTTCAGAATTAGAGTGCTTTTCTTATTTTTTAAGAATTTAAGAAACATTTTGAAAAAATCTTAAAACCATCGTAATTTCTAAACTTTTTGAGGAAACATCGAATAATTTTCCAGAAAAACATAGTTTATGAACGTCTACAATATGGTATCAAGCAAAAGTCTTTCACTCTTCTAGTTTGCGATTTAGTCACATCCTCAAATGAGTTGAAATATGAAATACGCTGTAATTTCGAAAATATTCAAGATTTCTGAAAAGTCCAACGGTAGAGTTATAGCAAAGTAGGTAAAGTTTCTTTCAAGCCATTCGATTCAAAGAAATATGTCACTGAATTTTACACCGACTTTTTTACGTGAATTTAAAGATTTGGAACCTATGCTTTGACGCTTACGTCATATAGAAAATCTTACCTTTTGTTCTGTTAGAAAAACTATGCACCGTATGCTTGGGCTGTAAAGTAGTGACAATTGGATTTGAAATTCATGGCGATGACATTAAGGCATTCCGTGGCGTAAACAGTCATTGCTGTCTTTTTGTTAGAGCCTGTAATTCAATTGATGGTAGCGTGCCTTACTTCTAATCCTTATGTAATACTATAACTAAGTTAGTTTGCAAACCTCTACTAACAAACATAGGAAACTTACTAATTAATATCCCACGTATTATCTTTAAACCCCTTTGTACTGTTTAATTTTTGAGTGCTCATTTTAACCCAGTGGAAACTAAGCTCCTGGGGAATCCGACTGTCGCTGGCAGGGATAGAAAGTGATCAATCATTTTCATCATGACTATGTTTTCATGCAGCATGAAATTAGGCCACCTTTACAAACATGGCTGCAATGCATGCTGGTTGCCCAAGAGCCTTTAAAGAATTGAGTCCTATTTAAAGATTAAAAAAAAAGTTATGCCACGCTGCAGGGAGACAACCATGAAGAGATCGCATCTCCCTCGCAGCGTCCTCTTCGTGGCTTACGCCCCCGCATAGGTCATTATATTCTTTCAGCGCTGATAGACCACGGAATAGACTTGGAGCAAGTCCATGCTTTTCACAAACCAAGCCGAGGAAGAAAGACCAGGGATGTTTTTGATGGAAACAAGGCTTAAATGATACATCTTTCCACCTCTCTACAGTTCATCTTTCTCAACTCTCTCTGGCTTTTGCCTTGCAAGAGTCTACTTTTAGATGATCACAAATTCCATCCAGTCTCTGTTACTTGATTCAAAGTTTCAGCTTCAAAAAATATGATATTTTTTCATTCAAAAGTTTTGCGTCATGGTCTTGAGACTGAAATTAACTTTTCCATACCTTCATCTCATGACTTCATATAAATCTTTTTAAGATTCATTGATATTCAACGTTAAATAAACTGAATCATTTCTTTGCTGAAGAAGAAAGCTTGCTTGGTTCGAGATTATCTTATCTGAAGAAATCGATAATTCTAGAAAGGCCTACAGATCTGCGGGGTATTTACAAAAACAAATAAAGGGCACTGGCAAATACTGTGGTGATGCTTTTAAATGCTTTATGTTTGAGGTAGTTTTTCTTGAAGCTTTTATTATTAGTTTCCTGAGGCGTCTTGAGTCGAAGGTCTTCCAGTAATTAGTTACAAGGTCCCCGTTCAATAAACACAGAACCGCCGCACGGTATTTTGCCGATACATAAGGGGTGTTCCAAAAGATGCCCTCTTGTTTGATTGGTTCTAGTAAAATAGTAAAGTGCAAAATATGCTTTTTCGACCTGCAACTGGAGGAAATTAGAAATTGGCAACTTAGTATTTACTCCATGTCGAGAACTGCTTGAGCCATGAGTTCCGAAAGATAAGTTTGTAAAGTATCTAAAGAGCAAAATCCTAAGTTTGTTTTTGTAGTGTAGCGGCACAAATGAAAAATTTAGCAAGTAAAGATTCTGAAATTTATTTTTTCAGATAATTTTGATCTGTGAAAATAGTAACCCTTAAGAATTTTCTGAAACAAGAAAACAACTGTTGCAGTTGGAAAGTATCAGAATTTGAAAACGTTTGTCGTGTTTCTTCACAGTATTTAGAGCCATTGTTTAGGCCTTTCTAAAATCTGACCATTCTGAATTCACTATTCAGAAGAATCTCGTGTAATAAGATTACTGCTCGTGTGTGAACTTAAAGAGCCATTGTCACCCAGGGTCCTTTGCAGGCACGCTGCAATTTCAGACTGTCTGAAAATCAAATCTGGCCTAAGTGGAAAATATGGCTGCACGCTGCATTGGTTGAATTGATAGAAAAGTCTAACTTTCCTATCAGTTCAGCTACTGCAGTGTGGAACCATATTTTCTGCTTAGGCCAGATTTGATTTTCAGACAGGCTGAAATTACAGCGTGCCAGCAAAGGATCCTGGGTGACAATGGCTCTTTAAATACGCAAGCATTAATTTCATTCGCCATCAGAATTAACATTTACAGAGGCATAAGTTAAAAGCTATTTAAGACAAAATTAGACTGAGAACTTTTAGATTATAACGAGGATAAAACATACAATAAAAACACACAATATCTATAATGCAGTTTCAAAATTTGAAGGAAACAAATGAAACACCCCCTAAATTGAGATGGCAGGGATAGCATAAAAAAGCTCAAGAAAAGACCTTGTTTCGATAATGGTACTTTTTAAAGGTGGAAAGAGAACGACACTCCAGTTTACTTACCTTAAAGCTGTTAAGAAGGAACTCTCCACAATGAAGTAAAATATGATGATCGAAGTTACATAAACAAAATTCAATAGAGCCACTTACATCTTTCTTCATCGCTCCCAGGATCAGCGACTTAAGTTCGTTTAGACTGTTGTTTATTCGCTCTCTTCGCTTCTTCTCCATTTGTGGCTTATTGGACTAGGAAAGGAAAGACATAAGCTGTTTTACACTCAATAAGAGTACATTTGGCATTTTATCTTTTTACCAGCTGTTCTATTACCGTGAAAACAAGCCCATCGTTGTATTTTGGAAAGCAGTATTTGATCTAATTTAATTTGTCTCAAAATAAAAGCTTTTCACTAAAACAATGATTTTTTTTTTTTTTTATATTCAATTAAAGATTTACAAAAACGAATTACTAAGACACTACCTATGATCTACTTTACAACACTACAAGGACGATACCACAGGGAGCAAGAGACCATGGCTACCCCACAGCCATTACATAAAGAACATCTAAATTACAAACAAATATACAACTACAAAAAGCTACACATTAAACATTAAATACTGATAAATANACTCGAAACCATGGTAACACCACCGGGGATTTAAAGGCAACGGTACTGAGATTTGGATCTAAGGAAAAACCTACCCATTCACCCCCAATACCCTTGAATTTCTTTGCGTGACCCATACATGCAGACGATTTGTACTGGGGCCGACCCTAGATTTGCCTGAAAAAGAATCTTCCTGCAGGCTTATAAGAGACTCTGAAACAGGTAACTTAGAAGAAGGAAATAGAAGGGAGCGAGAAGTAACTCCTAATAACTTGCAGTTTCATAATAAATTTCGTCTTGCATTAGACTACCCTCACATGAGCAAACTCAGACCGGTCTGAGTTTCAGATCGGGGTAGTGTCTGCTAATTTGCCTCCCCCTCACATGAAAATTTTCAAACCGGTTTGAGTTCAGCTCACTCTGCACATGCGCATTTCACAAAATCTTTCCTGAACATAAACAAACATGGCGCCAATTGGTTTGAGAATTCATTTCGCCCCGAAACGAAAAAAATTTCTGCTCACATGAAAATTTCAGGTCGACCTGAAAACTCAGACCGACCTGAGAGACCGAAACGAATTTCAGGTCGACCTGAGTTTCATTTCGCCTTCGTCATGTGAGCACTCCAAGGGCTTCGACCGTAGACCGAAACGAATTTCAAACCGATCTGAAACTCAGACCGGTCTGAGTTTGCTCATGTGAGGGTAGTCTTAAAGTTGTGGTTTTTTCTAGAGCCTTTAACCTAGCCCCGACGTCCCTATGGAGTCAAAATGTGATTTTTCATCTCTGTCAATTCATGTCTTCTTTAGTTCTGTGAAGAAAACATGCAGATTTAATCGGAAATTTTTCCTATGCCTCCCTTCATAATATATATTATGAGAATATGTTGCCCTATACGCTCTCCTCGAAGGGATTCGATTTTTATTTGACATCTGCCTCTGCCTGCCCTTTTGACTGTTTCCTTTGTTTCTTTCTTCCTTAGCTAACATCGCAGAGGAATTCTTTCAGAGGGTGGCGTGATAATGGCAAAGCTATTTTCACAGAGCCTGGAGTTGCTATATAAAGATGTACAATGGGTAAGTACAGGCAAACTTGTACAACTTCTAAACCAGGTTTTATTGAAGTTTAACATCTTTTGTTACAAGATCCTTTAGCCTAACCGCAATTAAAAAGACAGAAAATTGAAAATGAAATTTGCAAAAGAATTAAACATATTAATGATAACCGAAACTGTTTGGCAGGATTCTTTGGTAAAAAAGGCGTCTTCTTTGAAGGGTCAAAATGCAACAGCGAGGTTTCAATGCCCTATATCTTTCAAAAACGTTTGGCGTCGATGGCGTCACCAGGGGGTGGACTGGGGTGGACATGTCCACCCCAGTTTCTCAGAGTGGTATTTATTCATCAGCAAGAATAGTGTCAAAATGGTTGGGTATACCTTACAGAACCTAATTCTTTACTTTGTCCACCCCACTTTTACAGGGCTGGCGACACCCCTGTTTGGCGTTAATTTAATATTGACGTCTGTATTTTTCTCAGCTAAGATATTAAGGGGAAAAGGGGGCTTGGACGATAGAGCATTACCCAGAAACATATGTAGGACAGCTCAACGCAGAACTTAGGCCCCATTAATAGGGGATCTGTTCCATACAGAATCCAGCAGCATATGCTTGGGAAGGGGGCAGTGGTGGGAAGGGAGCAGTGATGGAAAGGAGACAGTGGTGGGCACAGTCGCATCAACATCTCTTGGAGAACGATTGCCTTTTGTTGGAAAATAAACATTCAACTTGAACCTTGCATTTAAACTAAAACAATGACTTTGCTCCCTCCCAACAATATTCTGCAAGGTGTCCACCACTGAAATTGAATCCATTTAGGTCCAATTCAGTAAAGTGTTCTTTTACCCTAAAATCAGATTTTTCTCAAGAGCTGTGCAAGGTTTTCGTAATTTTTATTGAGTATGACAAGGCGCAAATCACTCTCTAGAAATCTCGTACACTTTCTAAGGAAATCTTTTCTTCATAAAATCCCATTATTTTTTCGCGAAATCTCCGAAATTCTCTAAAAATACAATTGTTCTCCTGAAAACATAGCATCGTTTTTGAAGGAGTGATATACCTATCAGAGTTTGATTGATTGATTGATCAATAGATTTCAAGATTTCCTTTTCCAAAGAATTTTTCAAATAGCAACTGACAAAAGAAGCCTTCGATTGCTGAAATAGTGGAGCACACGTGTTCCAACAGTCATTCGCGATCATGGAAGAATTACAAGAAGTCATAGAAAGTATTGTTGATGAAGTCGTAAATTTTGTAAACAAGAAGAAATTTTAAACGTAAGTAGCAAAACCAAATTTTGCAGATTTTTCAAACGTCGAAACTTTTTTCTGACTCACCTGGTATAATTGCTGCCATCGTAAAACTAGTTTTTCCACGGGCTTTAGGAAACTCTGAATTAAAAATTAGATTTTCGGATCATACATCGGGTATTTTTCTTCTTTTTTATTTCGTTCGTGATATATCGAGTGAGAAGCGCGTGGCAGAGTGACGTGACCTAGAGCCAGTTCGTTTTGCCACACTTGAGTGGCATAATGGCTCTATGTCACGTCACTCTGCCACGCGCTTCTCCCTCGATATCACGAACGAAATAAAAAGAAGAAAAATACCCGACGTATCATCCGAAAATCTAATTTTTAATTCAGAGTTTCCTAAAGCCAGTGGTGTTTCTTCATAAAAATATTGTTGATGTAATTGTAGAGAGAATGAAAATCGACATAAAATCTTTTAAAAAGATTGGACAAATGGTTATTGGATCTTCCTTTTGATGTGATGGCTCCAAGGGAAGTTGAGGTACTTCGCTGTGATCCTACTTTGGGGATTTTTGATAGTTTGATTATTTTCAGAATTACAGCGTTTTTCTTTTTATTAAAAGAATTCATGAAAGTTTGAGAATAAATTGAAATCATCGTAAATCCTAAATTAATAGAGGAAGGATGGTACCAAACTTCAAGAAAACCATAGTTTATTATCAAAAATCCACATTATGGTGATAAGCAGAAACCTGTCACTTTTCTGGTTTACGACTTAGCAATGATGACGTCATAACCTCAAGACTTGTTGAAACAAAGAAGGCGCTGTACTTCTGAAAATAATCAAGGTATCAAAAATCCCCACCAAAGTAGAATTATAGCAATGTACCTGAAGTTCCCTTCGAACTATTTCTCCAATCTTTTTTAAAGATTTGATGCCTATGCTTGGAGTGTGGTGTAACTCCTATTTGAGCATGCCCGATTCATCGGTATGTTCACAAACATTCTCCATCCACTTCATTGTATTCATGAACAAAAACATTGTTTTTGCAAGGCTTGTCATAACATCTTTGAATTGTTCACTTCAAGAAGTTTACCAATGTCCTGTTGTGATTCATCAAACCTCACAAAAAGTGCTTTCACTTTAAAATTTAGGAATATTTTTAAGGTTCATATTCCGAGTGTTAAGACATTTTCTTGCAAGATAATTCTTTGTGGGGGTATCCACCGAGGTATTAACCTCGCGAAATCTTACAAGTCGTTAGATTTGCGAACGTTAGACCTGCAAAATCTGTCTTTGGAATTCATGATCCAATAGGATTATCCTATCTTACTCAACTTAGGGTTGGTCTCAGCAAGTTGAACTTTCACAAATTCAAGCATAATTTTAGGGATACCATAAACCCTATGTGCCCAACGAGCGATGGCATTGAGGATACTGAGCACTTTTTGTTGCTATGCCGTTCTTTTGATGTTCAACGACGAGATCTTCTCGCTGGAGTAGCTGAATTATTACGACCATTTGTACAAATCACCAATCTTTCAAATGATGTTCTAACGCAACTTTTATTGTATGGTGATCAAGACTTTTCAAATGACCTAAATAGAAACATACTCGAAATAACTCTTCGTTTCATCTACAAAACTGGTCGACTTGATTAAGATCATTTCAACGCAACCACCAAGTCCCTTATTGTAAATGTTTGTCTTCGTTTGCTTGTAAATTCTGTCTCACATTAGATGTCAAATCCAAGGCAAAACGACAAACAGCATTAACAACAGAGAGTTTTGCTCTCGACATTATTTGTATGATTTATCGCAGCCCTGGCCTGACATCTAATGTTAGACAGACTCTAGTTCAGTATTTATTAGTTTTAATCGTGTGTCGTAGTATAAATGTGTAATTGTATGTAGTTTAATAATTTTGCATGTAATGCCGTGAGGTAGTCATAGTCTTTTGCTCCTCATGGTATCGTCCTTGTAGTATTACAATGTAGTTTGTAGGTAGAGTAATCCGTAATATGTTTTTGTAAATTTTTAATGGCATATAAAAAAAAAAAAAAAATTTGCGAAAGTTAGTAACAATAGAATCACTTTAAGTGAAAATGAGTGCGACATGTTTCAATCACAGGTAGAGAGGAATGAGATGGAAAAAAATGAATAAACTCCTCTCGCAAAATTGTGTCATTCTTATCACTTTCTTCTTATTTCTCACTGCACTGTTATGATTAGGCCATCCCATGTTTTATTTGGTTGCGCTCGTTTGGAGACTGGACACAAATGAAAACTTCATCAAAGGCCTAATCTATATAACAGTGCAGTGTGAAACAAGAAGAAAGAGACAAGAAAGATACAATTTGCGAGATAAGTTTATTCAATTTTTCTAAATTATTCCTCAATATCTGTGTTTTCAGTCAATCAGTGCATCCATTGCATTTATAATTTACCAATTCCAGTTCCTGCAGATCCAGTTCCTGCAAATTATGGAAGCTGAGTGAGCATAATTTCATTACCTTTGCCAGGACCACAAACACAAATTTTTAAAAAGTGTGCGAAGTTTAACCGAATAATGCCAAAGCTGGAATAAATCTATGATAAACGTCATTTTAATTTAGGCCCTGACCGTCCATTACTGTTGCTAAGCAACTACGTTCCCAAGCCCTAAACTCGTTCCATCTACTGCAGATTGACCAACACGACCGACAGGAAATTTGCGCGCCTGCTTAGAAATTCGGAAAACCCCTATTGCTCCCTGGGTCGTTTCTCGAATTAACCTAAGTCTCACTCGCTTTATTCCTCCAAGGGAAAGAAGTTTTCAAAATGAAAAAAACCTTTCTCCATACAGAATGCTTTGTTTGGTAACGTCCCAAATCAACAGGAAAACCCTGCCCCGGAATCTTTGTAACCCAGAAAACTGCAAATTTCCGTGATATTTAAAGTGGCAACTTCTTCTTCTTCGAAACCGAATGAATCCACCCTAGTTCCACCCTAAGAAGGTATGGAGGGAAAGTGTGAGAGAGTTTTCTCAGCATTTTTTTAAAAAATGTTTGTAGTCTCGATTTTAGTCAGAGCAGGAGTATCAGAATACTTCTGTCTGGATTTCGTATATGCAGCTATGCGGAAGCAGCTTAGTTTGGAGGCAAACATTTCCAGGGTTCTTTCATTTTACGGTACTGTTCGCTCGCTCGCGCACGCACGCGCCCAGACCTTCTCTCTCTCCTCCAACTTTTGTTGTTCTCTTTGCGTGAGTCTCTGATTCACGACACTTTCAAGGACAATTCTTAGTTAGGGGACAATGGGAATAACATGCGCACAGGATCAGAAGCTCCTTTTAAAAACCTTCATCTAAAAAATTAGCCAAACTTATCAAAAAAGTTTCCATCAGAAAGTCTAATACTTTATATACATGATTTGTTTTGCACCTTCACGAACGCGATTCCCTCGGACTTGTGGATTTATTCATCATTCGAAACTGGTTGCTGACTCATGACTATGATCTCAAATATGAGAAAGAATCATCCAGTGCTCGGATCGGTGGCAGTTCAACTTGTTATACTACTGGGCTCCTTCATCCAGTGCTCGGATCGGTGGCAGTTCAACTTGTTATACTACTGGGCTCCTACTCTAATGGTTGATATATATGTATAACTAAATATACTAAAATATATACCCCTTTTTACTTTTATCATTTTTTAGAAATTTCGCAAATCTTTTCGGAATTTGTTAGCATTATTGTTAGCAAGCATTGGGGGAACCTTTCTTCTTCATCCAAACCCAGTTTTTGGAGCTATTTTTAGCTCTTAACCCTCTTAACATGGACTAGTAAGAAAGGGTGCTAGGGGAGCTAGGGGAGCTCCAGCCCCCCTCGTTGGCCTTTATGTAGCGTTTATATAGAGTTACCTCTCCTGTTTGATTGGAAATGGTATAGCGTAGTGTCCATTCCATACTTGGCTTCCCCCTTTCAATTCACTCCCAATTTTTGTCCCAGATAAAAATGCTTCTCCATTTTAGAAAATTACTACCTTGTCCTTTTAGCATTAGCTCTTATCAATGTCTTGTCAAGCAGATGAGAGAGTGGTTCTTGCTTAAATGAGCTAAAGTGGAACTTCTCTCTCTAATTCTAAGTTCGAAGTACCAACATACCTTTTTTGGTGAGTCAATGGCACCTTTTTCTTCTTCCATTGTCTTTTCTGGAACTCGGCTTTTTTCTCTAGGGAACTCTAGGCAGTCGTAACAATTCAGGCGCGAAAACTCCACGACTTGTACCTCTACCCCTTCTTTCAAAAAACGCACTGCAGAGTGTATAGAGAAATCACCGTTGAGAACATTTTCTATGTATAACATGCTCCCCCGTCTTTACATGACAAAACATGACAGCCCTCTTATGCCAGTCGTGCGAAAGCGAAAAAAAGTACCAAGACCCCGTGGGAATGGCCCCTTCTGATTGGTCAATGTAAATGTCGAGGCAATAGTTTAATATGATTGTATTGTTATGCGCGTGCCCTTCAATTGACGGAGACAAAAGGGCATAAGGAGATTGTATTTAGCAATCCGCAAAAATTTTCCCGCCTTTGTTTCATAGAACAAAAGAATGACTTTTTCCCACGAGCGTGATTCTGAAGTTTGATCTCCTTAGCGATCCATCTTTACTACGCACAAAGATGTTCTTGCCAACGTTTACAGAGGGGAAGTGTTTTGGTAATGTTTGCGTAACGTCGAGGGAGTGCTTCACACATCTGCGTGCCTTTGAGAGGCAAAATATTGCAATGTCGACCACTTGGGAGTGCTGCTTTCGCAATACAGAGCCAAGATCAGAAGATCAACTATCACGGATTTGACATGATCTATCTGTAACGGAGGTGATCTCATAACAAATGCGGTTATCAAAGGGTCATTTTAGCAAATTCCACTGTCGTCTTTGGCTCAGACAGTACGTCTTTGGAACAGCCGGCCACCAGTGCAAAACACTCACAGAGGCAGAATGTAACCAAGTATCCTTCGCAGCTATATTCCTACAAAACTGGACTCTCCTCCACAGGGGCTCTTAAAATTGAATCACTTCTGCCACGCCCTAAACACACCCCTTTTCTATGGCAAAATGAGGAAGGTTCCACCAAAAGCATATTTTTGTCTGGAGCATAGGCGTAGGAGCTAGGGGGCTAGGGGGCGGCAGCCCCCCCAACGTTGGGAAAATTTACCAAAATCAGCCTGTTTCGGGCAAAAATCCACCCTAAGTCGGGCAAAAAATTTGGTAAACAATAGAAATTTTATCGGGCAGCCCCAATGGCGGCGCCACGAGGGGGACTGGGAGGGACTCGTCCCCCCCCCCACTTCTCTCCAAAGCTGGCTTTCCAATTCGTCCAAATCCGTAGAGAAATTGTCGAAGGAGGGGTTAGGTAGCTAGATGCTGAATTTTGAGGACAAATAAGGGCGTTTCTTAGCATTAAAAAGGGCGTTTCCCAAGGATAAAAAGGGCGTGGTCCTGAAAATGTTCCCGGGGATTCGCCCCCGGACCCCCATTTTAGTTTGTCCCCCCAGTCGTTGGCGGCTGGCGCCGCCACTGGGCAGCCCCCCCAGATTTTATCTTCCCCTACGCCCGTGGTCTGGAGGAAGGTTTGGCTGAGACATATGACATGTTGATAGGGATTGTTCCGAGAATACATGAGACAATTGATAAAGGCTTTNTGGAAAAAATTAACCAAATCGTCCTGTTTCGGGGAAAAAACCACCCCAAGGCGGGCAAAAAAATTGGTAAACAATGAAATTTTATCGGGCAGCCCCAATGGCGGCGCCACGGGGGGGACTGGGAGGGACTCGTCCCCCCCCCCCCCACTTCTCTCCAAAGTCGGTTTTCCAATTCGTCCAAATCCGTAGAGAAATTGTCGAAGGAGGGGTTAGGTAGCTAGATGCTGAATTTTGAGGACAAATAAGGGCGTTTCTTAGCATTAAAAAGGGCGTTTCCCAAGGATAAAAAGGGCGTGGTCCTGAAAATGTTCCCGGGGCTTCGCCCCCGGACCCCCATTTTAGTTTGTCCCCCCAGTCGTTGGCGGCTGGCGCCGCCACTGGGCAGCCCCCCCAGATTTTATCTTCCCCTACGCCCGTGGTCTGGAGGAAGGTTTGGCTGAGACATATGACATGTTGATAGGGATTGTTCCGAGAATACATGAGACAATTGATAAAGGCTTTATTGCATTTGTCATGCCTATCAGGCATACTATCTTTGCTAGCACTCGCAGAGGCAGAATGTAACGATCCTTCGCAGCTAAATTTCTGCACAATCACTGCAAGGTTTGAAATAATTGAGACAGACACATGTGACATGTTTGTAGGGATTGTTCCAAGAATACGGGGAATACTACACCTCCGGTGCCAAAAATTCGCAGAGACAGAACAAAGTTATCCAACGCTGTTACCAGCTCGGTACGTACAGTTGGAATGCTTGGCTTGCCCAAGTATACTCTTTTTGCAAGCATTCGCAGAGCTAGAATACTTCGCAGCTACTCGTATAGTTGAAGAGAAATCTTTCTCAGACACATGACATTGTACATCCTTTACAGTTGTTCCAAGAAAACAATACGGTCATACTTGTCAGGCATTTGGACTGTAGAAAATTGCCCTGTTGTCTTTCGGTTAGGCAATGCGTCTTTTGGAACATTGCTAAACATCACTGAGGTACAATGTAGCTATCTTTTGCAACTGCTCGTAATGTTTTATGAAAGATCTATCTGAGAGATATGGCATATTTGTAGGGATTGCTCCAGGAATACTGTGGACGAAAGTTAAGAAGTTGACATATAAGATATCATCATATATCATGCCTGTCATGCACTTGCACAAGGAAAAATCTTAGACAGTGTGACAGTGCATCTTTAGCGGTAAAAAAACTGCCACTGCAAATGCTTGCGAAGGAAACGTGTAGAAGATATCCCTGGGGGGATCGTAGAATGTTTTTTTTATATTCAATTAAGAATTTACAATACAAGATACTATTAACACTACTTACAAACTACTTTACGATACTACAAGGACGGACGATATCATAGAGAGCAAAATGCTATGGCTACTCCATGGCCATTACATAGAAAATTATTAGTTTGTTTCAAATTAGATTTCACATGAAAACGTCTGCGAATGAAAACAATTTAAGTGATGTTGCATGAGCAATTTTGCGTTATTGCAAATCTCACGTGATACCTAATTTGAGACAACTTTTAAAACTACATAAAATTACATAAAACTTTTACAAAAACGAGAAAAAAGGAAATATACGAGAAGGGACTTGGTAGTTGTGTGGCGAAATGCCGTGTTTGAAATGATGTTGGTGTTACGGCGAAATTTTTCATGGCTACTTTTTTCAAAACATTTGAGCATTATGGGTATCATTTTCAGACATTTCGCGGAATTATGGGTGCTGTTGCATTATGGATGCTGTTCCGGAGAAGTTTAGCAAAATTACAAGAATTACAAGAATCTCTTCATAGTTTGCGGAATTACGACACTGAAATCCTGACAAAAAGTTCGGAATTATGGGTGCCATTTTCTCAGGCCAAATGGCACGTCCCGTCAAATGATAGATCAAGGAGTCCCCCCCCCCCTGAATAATATCCTTCGCAGCTATTTGTATTGTTGTATGATACGACAGCAACCCAACCCCCTGATTCTAACTAGGGCTCTGCCTACAAGATCCCTCCTTATACATCAAAACGACAAGCTCAGACTAGATCAGGTCTCAACTCGATGACCCAAGAGATAAAGTTCTAAAAACATTTGTCCAGAAAAATTAAGTAAAGAACAAGTCCATGCATGTCTGGGTCGTGCTCTTGATTACGTACGCGCTAGCTGTTTGGGATTGATGTGGATTGATGAGTGTATTGCGCATTAATCTGCTTCGTATTCAAAAAGAGGCTGTTACATTGCTGTGCTAGCGAAGTTTATCAGCAGAACAATCTTTCAAAGTTCAAATCAAAAGAGTAGCAAGCGAAAGAAAAGCATTTTATTTTCATCAATAAAATTTGGAAAGCCAGTTCGCCTTTTGTGATTCTATCAAGGACTAGCCTATGCGCAGCCTCATCACACTTCTGCCGAATGCTTGAGGCCCTCGCAGAGGTTTTAGGGAGCAAGGAATACTTGGCTTTACTGGGAACATGGGAAAATATTCGTTGAAATAATCTGGGGGCAAGGGAACGAGCTTGTGAAAATTCATATTTTTTGGAACAAATTGACGGATTTCACAATTTGTGTAACAGAACAAGGGAACAAACTATGAGAAATTGCGTATTGTATATAGAAATGTATTTTAGGAAACTCATTGTTAGGAGGCATGCCTATCTTGACATGTGATCTGCATGACCCTAACTGAGTTACACGCCCTCTTTGGATTTTTTGTTTACTGAACTTGAACTGAACTAGAACCTCGAAGAACCTTTTAGAATTAGAATTAGAACCTTGAATATATACAGTCCTCAGAAGAAATGGAACCTAGTTATAAAAGTGAATCGGACTTGTTTATGTTTATATTATCTGTGGTATATCTATTCAATGCGCCTTTGATGAGATGAGCCTAACCAGCGTGACTTGGAATGGTGGATAAGCCAAGAAATTTATATATGGTCCACCGAACCGGATTTTTGAACTTGTATTGAATAGAATAATGCCGAAAGACAGCCCTGCAGAGGCAGGGAAAGAGATTTCGCCAAGTGTTGTACTTGGCAAGAAGAGGAAAGTACGTGGAGGGCATAAGGCCTATTTGAGCAAGACAGTGGGAACTGTAAACACATTACTTCGTCAGGCCCAACCGAATCAAGCCTTATTACTGAAACAGAACAAAGCTATCGTAGAAGAACGATTGAAAACTATTACTGTTATAGACGATCAAGTTTTAGAGTTACT
>REGM01000171.1:406737-425743 GCA_004194415.1 Aurelia aurita
GGCAATAGAAACTCCGCTGACTCCGCTGATTTTTTGGAGACGATCCCTTAGCAATCCCGCTATTACAGGACCTTGGTGGATGTTGCTTAAACTACGAGGTAAAAATTCGAAGGAGAGGCACCAGGCCCTGTTCAAGCTTGAGCAACAAATCAGAATTTGAAAAGACGCATCCTCCTAACCTAGGCCTATCTTAATTTGATGTGAGTTACTCGACTTCACCATTACCAACTCAGCACACAAGCCAACTCGTAGTTTCGGTAAACCAGCCGTGAACGACACACTTCTACGAATTGGGCAAATCGCATCTGAAAATCACAACAAATTCAAATTTAGGCCCATTCTGCACCTTTTATCATCCTTCGCAATACCATTTTTCTACGGCAGAGAAATTTAAATTCCTTCCAAGAAGTCAAATGAAAAATGGGTGTGTTTAGGGCGTGGTATAAATTTATTTATTTGCCTTAAAAGCTTCCTCGCGGTTAGTGACCATGTGACTGTAATGTTTTCGTGACTCCGCAAAACTGCATCAGAGTCGTCAATGAGGAATTTAGAGAGAATCAACGGATATAAGTGGAGCAGTCAGAGACGTAAGAACTGGGGACACGTGCCCCCGCCCACAAGATTTGCAATAAACGAAAAAGTGCCATTTTTTTCAGGAAATGCCCCTTTAGCTTAATGAAAAAAGTGTCCTTGAAGTGCCGTGCCCCTCCAAGTTTAAAGGGAATCGACATAGTTAAAAGCTGTCCCGGGCCAAGTTAAAAATATAGTCTATTGTATTTGATACTGTTGGCACGTGCCGTTTCATTGTGTAGCTGAAGAAACAATGGGTGCGTGGGCGTTTTCGTAGCCTATTTATAGCGATCACTCAATATAGCAACGTCTATTCCCTTTAACCCTATCTGACCTGGGCGTTTTGAAACACTCAATGCCTGGGGGGGGCGGATTCCGCCCCCCTCTTTATTTCAGTTGTTATATCAGATATGACCACCTAACTTGGCACTAATGTTATTCATCATATAAACAATGATTATTTAGAATTTTAATTCAATTAGCGCTGTTGTTGTTGTTGCTAGGGCATAATAATCATTATGATACAGTACAAAAATATACTAGGGGGGGCGGAATCCGCCCCCCCCCCCAGGTCAGATAGGGTTAAGATGCTTCCTATGACCCTGGAAGCAGCCTGTAAATAGGAGAAAGAAATAGACACGTGCATGCCTTTGTCTCTATGTTTGAGTAAGCATCTTCGATTTCAATAAGGTTAAAAAAACTCTGGCGTTCTCCATTTTTATGTTCTTCAGTTGATTCTCTTGAACTTTTTCGCTTGGAGTGCAACAATTGCACTGAGGTGGGGTAGCGTGGAAGAGAACCGTTTTGGCGAACGACGTAGCTACGAAGGAGCATGCGGACGGAGAAGAAGACTAGGGACCACGAGGAAAAGATGGAGAAAACTGATTTACCAAATTGCGAGTTTATTTTATGAAGTGTTAGTTTTGTTTGTGATTACACATTGGGTATTTGCTCATACACGATTTTATGTTGGAATCCTTGAATACGGTGCGGCAAAAGGAGAGGTTTCACCATACCGTTATCGATTTTCTTATCAGTGATTTATCATGATTCATCCTGCCTATATTTTGCCTAATGACTTATTTTCAATGCTAGAATTAAATGCGATGTCGACGCACGTTTCTGTACGTAAATCATGCCAACTTTCAATCCATCCCGGGGGCAACCTCAAAGCAGTCTTTGTGAAGCAGTTATCGCTCCTCCGTCGGGGAAGAGGCTCTAAGGCAGCCTGGTTCCCTGCGTCAACTTGACCGCGTTCGCATGAGAGTCCTGGACGCCAGGGAAGCGATTTGTTGACACCTGGACAAAAACCAGCCGAAACTTCTCACTGAAACTACTCACTCCTTATTTGGAAAACCTGTTCTGTAACATTTTCGAAGCAATCAAAATGTTAGAAGATGACAGAACTTGAAGAAGATGGCAAAATATGATGAAGAGACTAAATTTGATTCTTCACACGATGAGAGTATCAACAATTTCCCACTGCTGCAGAGTGCACGGAAGAAGCTTCATTTGTTGCCTTAAAGTACCAACTTGAAGAAGCCACTCAGCCGAGTCCACAGTGGTTTCTTAGTTACGGTTTTTGTCCAGACGTTATTTTAGACCCCGTCGGTGGAGCTCAGTCTCCCTAGTTGAACATGACGTCAGGGAACCGGACTGGCTCTAAGGCAGCCTGTGACCAAGTAGACTCGAGGTCTTTGTGTCAGGTATAACGACAGCGACAACTGTGTCAGGTATAGCGACCATTGACCTACAAATGTGGACGATCGTGGTTCGAACCCCTGCTATACCAAAAGCTGCTACCTTCAGGGAAGAGAGTTGCCAACTCGATGTAATTCCAAGCTAAAGGAATCACGAGATGTGGTCACATCATAGGTATTGTCACACATCGAGAGAAAGGAACAGGGCACGGCCTACATAGGCATTGCTCTCAGTGCTCAGCTCAGCTACCGCATGCTCACCAATCAGAGAGCAGTATCTGTCTAATAACTTGCTCTGATTGGCTAGTTGACCAAGTGGCAAGCTGAGGACGACGGGCATGCACTGTCGATTAATAATTACTCTTAATGAAATAGTTATTTGTGAAGAATATTTTCAGAAAATATTGATTAGCAAATTACTCATGATGAAATAGTTCTTGGTAAAGAATATTTTCAGAAAATATTAATCAACAAATTACCCTTGATAAAATAGTTCTCCGTGAAGAATATTTTCAAACACATTAATCAACAAATTACTCGTGATGAAATAGTGCTTTGTGAAGAATATTTTCAGAAAATATTAATCAACAAATTACTCTTGATGAAATAGTTCTCCGTGAAGAATATTTTCAAACACATTAATCAACAAATTACTCGTGATGAAATAGTGCTTTGTGAAGAATATTTTCAGAAAATATTAATTAGCAAATTACTCATAATGAAATAAATCTTGGTGGAGAATGTTTACGGACAACATTAATAAACAAATTACACTTCATGAAATAGTTCTACGTGAAGAATATTTTCGATAACATTAAACGGAATGTGCAATGGTAAATAAGCTTGTGTATAATTAGAACAAAGAAAGCACTCAGACACAGCATTGTTTCTTTTGCAAATGCAAGCTTTTAACCTTGCACAAACCCTTTAATCAACAAATTACTCGTGATGAAATAGTGCTTTGTGAAGAATATTTTCAGAAAATATTAATTAGCAAATTACTCATGATGAAATAGTTCTTGGTGGAGAATATTTACAGAAAACATTAATCNAACAGTATCAATAAATTACTAATGATGAATTTGTTCTTTGTGAAGAATATTTTCAAAAACCTTAATCCACAAATTACTCTTGATGAAATAGTTCTTTGTGAAGAATATTTTCAAATAACAGTATCAATAAATTACTAATGATGAATTTGTTCTTTGTGAAGAATATTTTCAAAAACCTTAATCCACAAATTACTCTTGATGAAATAGTTCTTTGTGAAGAATATTTTCAAATAACAGTATCAATAAATTACTAATGATGAATTTGTTCTTTGTGAAGAATATTTTCAAAAACCTTAATCCACAAATTACTCTTGATGAAATAGTTCTTTGTGAAGAATATTTTCAAATAACAGTATCAATAAATTACTAATGATGAATTTGTTCTTTGTGAAGAATATTTTCAAAAACCTTAATCCACAAATTACTCTTGATGAAATAGTTCTTTGTGAAGAATATTTTCAAATAACAGTATCAATAAATTACTAATGATGAATTTGTTCTTTGTGAAGAATATTTTCAAAAACCTTAATCCACAAATTACTCTTGATGAAATAGTTCTTTGTGAAGAATATTTTCAAATAACAGTATCAATAAATTACTAATGATGAATTTGTTCTTTGTGAAGAATATTTTCAAAAACCTTAATCCACAAATTACTCTTGATGAAATAGTTCTTTGTGAAGAATATTTTCAAATAACAGTATCAATAAATTACTAATGATGAATTTGTTCTTTGTGAAGAATATTTTCCAAACACATTAATCAACAAATTACCCTTGATGAAATAGTTCTTTGGTTTTAATCAAAATTAATTTGCTCCTTGACACAAATAAAGAAATTTTCATGATCGGCAATATAATCAAATTTTTATGATTTTTCAAAAGGTGCAAGTTTTTATTGACTCACCCGGTAGTCATGGCGTAAAAAATAATGCTCACTTTTAGGCTAGACATGATATTATTTTTTCAGCATAACAAAATAGTTCTGAGGCTCAAATCCAAGCCTGTAAATCGATTCTAAATTCCATAATTGTCTAGTGTGGTTTAATATTAAATGTTTTAACATTCCTAATTCATTATTTTGTCCAATAAGTTATTACCACAATTTTAGCTTTGTGAAATTATTCTTGTATAAAGGGTTTTAAATTAAAAGACCTATGACATCGTTTGAAATAAATTGATATAGTTTTTGAGAATTGTGGTTTTAAGAAAACTTCTCACAAATACTAATGGGTTCGTAACCTGAGGCACATTTTGTCTCGAACGGGGTGTTCCATAATTGAGAACTTTAATATGTGATCTTCCCTTGCCACATTTGTGTTTGTAATATATAATGGCATGTATGTTTATAAGAAACTTTAGGAATTTGCCCAGTACCGAAAATTTCTTAAAACTATCAGATTTTTAATACCAAACGTTTCTTAAAACTATCAGAGATTTTTAATACCAAACGTTTCTTAAAACTATCAGAGATTTTTAATACCAAACGTTTCTTAAAACTATCAGATTTTTAATACCAAACGTTTCTTAAAACTATCAGATTTTTAATACCAAACGTTTCTTAAAACTATCAGATTTTTAATACCAAACGTTTCTTAAAACTATCAGATTTTTAATACCAAACGTTTCTTAAAACTATCAGATTTTTAATACCAAACGTTTCTTAAAACTATCAGATTTTTAATACCAAACGTTTCTTAAAACTATCAGATTTTTAATACCAAACGTTTCTTAAAACTATCAGATTTTTAATACCAAACGTTTCTTAAAACTATCAGATTTTTAATACCAAACGTTTCTTAAAACTATCAGATTTTTAATACCAAACGTTTCTTAAAACTATCAGATTTTTAATACCAAACGTTTCTTAAAACTATCAGATTTTTAATACCAAACGTTTCTTAAAACTATCAGATTTTTAATACCAAACGTTTCTTAAAACTATCAGATTTTTAATACCAAACGTTTCTTAAAACTATCAGATTTTTAATACCAAACGTTTCTTAAAACTATCAGATTTTTAATACCAAACGTTTCTTAAAACTATCAGATTTTTAATACCAAACGTTTCTTAAAACTATCAGATTTTTAATACCAAACGTTTCTTAAAACTATCAGATTTTTAATACCAAACGTTTCTTAAAACTATCAGATTTTTAATACCAAACGTTTCTTAAAACTATCAGATTTTTAATACCAAACGTTTCTTAAAACTATCAGATTTTTAATACCAAACGTTTCTTAAAACTATCAGATTTTTAATACCAAACGTTTCTTAAAACTATCAGATTTTTAATACCAAACGTTTCTTAAAACTATCAGATTTTTAATACCAAACGTTTCTTAAAACTATCAGATTTTTAATACCAAACGTTTCTTAAAACTATCAGATTTTTAATACCAAACGTTTCTTAAAACTATCAGATTTTTAATACCAAACGTTTCTTAAAACTATCAGATTTTTAATACCAAACGTTTCTTAAAACTATCAGATTTTTAATACCAAACGTTTCTTAAAACTATCAGATTTTTAATACCAAACGTTTCTTAAAACTATCAGATTTTTAATACCAAACGTTTCTTAAAACTATCAGATTTTTAATACCAAACGTTTCTTAAAACTATCAGATTTTTAATACCAAACGTTTCTTAAAACTATCAGATTTTTAATACCAAACGTTTCTTAAAACTATCAGATTTTTAATACCAAACGTTTCTTAAAACTATCAGATTTTTAATACCAAACGTTTCTTAAAACTATCAGATTTTTAATACCAAACGTTTCTTAAAACTATCAGATTTTTAATACCAAACGTTTCTTAAAACTATCAGATTTTTAATACCAAACGTTTCTTAAAACTATCAGATTTTTAATACCAAACGTTTCTTAAAACTATCAGATTTTTAATACCAAACGTTTCTTAAAACTATCAGATTTTTAATACCAAACGTTTCTTAAAACTATCAGATTTTTAATACCAAACGTTTCTTAAAACTATCAGATTTTTAATACCAAACGTTTCTTAAAACTATCAGATTTTTAATACCAAACGTTTCTTAAAACTATCAGATTTTTAATACCAAACGTTTCTTAAAACTATCAGATTTTTAATACCAAACGTTTCTTAAAACTATCAGATTTTTAATACCAAACGTTTCTTAAAACTATCAGATTTTTAATACCAAACGTTTCTTAAAACTATCAGATTTTTAATACCAAACGTTTCTTAAAACTATCAGATTTTTAATACCAAACGTTTCTTAAAACTATCAGATTTTTAATACCAAACGTTTCTTAAAACTATCAGATTTTTAATACCAAACGTTTCTTAAAACTATCAGATTTTTAATACCAAACGTTTCTTAAAACTATCAGATTTTTAATACCAAACGTTTCTTAAAACTATCAGATTTTTAATACCAAACGTTTCTTAAAACTATCAGATTTTTAATACCAAACGTTTCTTAAAACTATCAGATTTTTAATACCAAACGTTTCTTAAAACTATCAGATTTTTAATACCAAACGTTTCTTAAAACTATCAGATTTTTAATACCAAACGTTTCTTAAAACTATCAGATTTTTAATACCAAACGTTTCTTAAAACTATCAGATTTTTAATACCAAACGTTTCTTAAAACTATCAGATTTTTAATACCAAACGTTTCTTAAAACTATCAGATTTTTAATACCAAACGTTTCTTAAAACTATCAGATTTTTAATACCAAACGTTTCTTAAAACTATCAGATTTTTAATACCAAACGTTTCTTAAAACTATCAGATTTTTAATACCAAACGTTTCTTAAAACTATCAGATTTTTAATACCAAACGTTTCTTAAAACTATCAGATTTTTAATACCAAACGTTTCTTAAAACTATCAGATTTTTAATACCAAACGTTTCTTAAAACTATCAGATTTTTAATACCAAACGTTTCTTAAAACTATCAGATTTTTAATACCAAACGTTTCTTAAAACTATCAGATTTTTAATACCAAACGTTTCTTAAAACTATCAGATTTTTAATACCAAACGTTTCTTAAAACTATCAGATTTTTAATACCAAACGTTTCTTAAAACTATCAGATTTTTAATACCAAACGTTTCTTAAAACTATCAGATTTTTAATACCAAACGTTTCTTAAAACTATCAGATTTTTAATACCAAACGTTTCTTAAAACTATCAGATTTTTAATACCAAACGTTTCTTAAAACTATCAGATTTTTAATACCNCAATAGATGTCTTTTGGTCATACTGATTGTGTGTGCAATTGCGACATCTATCAATAGATGTCTTTTGGTCATACTGATTGTTTGTGCAATTGGGACATCTATCAATAGATCTCTTTCGGTCATACTGAATGCGTGTGCAATTGGGACATCTATCAATAGATGTCTTTCGGTCATACTGATTGTGTGTGCAATTGGAACATCGCATCAAAAGTGAAACTTTTTGAAAAGTTGTCAAAATTTGATTATATCACCGATCGTGACAATTTCATCATGTGCATCTGTGCCAAGGACCAAATTGATTTTAGACACATTGCAAAGTTTTGAAATGGCTTTGAATTGGGTCAGCCAGCGTATAGAAATAGAGCTTCGTAAAAAGAGATTTGGGTACCAGGTCGGTTTCAAAACTGTTCTTAGGTCTCAGAAAATATACATTATTTTGTTTTGTTTCCTTCTTCTTTGTTTTCATTTCTTTTACTTGTGAAATCAAGCGTAGAATTGTTAGTATCATCCGTGGTGGGGACCAGATGACCTTGTGTCTTTTCGCACCATGAATGGCACATGTAAATATTATTTCTTCTTATTTAGAATTAGGTTTTGTTGTTATAGAAACAGATCTAATAGAAAGTCTGGTGGACAACTTTTATCTTATCTCATGGGAGATGAGAGCAAATAGAGATGAAGACACTACAGTCCTTGTTAGAAATAACCTATGCTCCGTTTTTAAATGAAATACCTGTAAAGACTCTCAAGCAGTCCACTGGCCACTCGTTTCCTATGGCACGAAGCCGATGTTGTATTCCTTTTGCTCTTTCGTCAATTAAATGTTGGCACTGACACCAAAACGTGGTCTCTATATCTAAGTTACCGCAAAAACCCACGTATAAGCCGCACATTTAATCTCAGTCGTATACCAGGTAAGTAAAGAGAGTGTATCCACTGTTTGAGAATCGTGCTACAAAAACTGTATGACCTATTTGAAAAATTACAACTCTGTTGCCTAACTGAAGCTGCAACTTTATTTTTGAGAATTTAATCATAATTTACAATAAAATATCTCCATTTCAAATGAAGAAAACTAGTTTCCATTGGCTTTGGCTAAAACTATAAGTGAGTGGCTCTAATCCAATAACTATACACCACTTTCAACCGTTAAAGTTGTAAAATAATATTTTTTCTTATCATTGGCCTCGTAATGATACGGACAATTTTGAAAAGCTATACTCATTCATCAGTGCTAGACATCAGAAAGTTAAATCTACATGAAAGTGAACAGCCAATTTTTTGGCTTTTTTTTGTGCATATCGAGAAATAAGACTTTTGGCTAGATCCTGATTTCAGAAAGAAATAATGCAACTAAAATTACGAGAAAACCCTGAAAAATTAAGTTGAATCCTCAGTAAGATGATGGAATTGAAATTTAACAAATTGGCTGCATTGCTTTTCCTGTACAATTTTTCAAACAGTGGATGCATTTTGCTGACTCACCCGGTATAATGAAAAATGCTTGTGCGGCTTATACTTGGTTTTACAGGACACTTTTTTCTCTTGATGAATCCGTCCGTCATTTACTTTTATACAAGGTTTTTACTC
Organism: Aurelia aurita; assembly: GCA_004194415.1. NCBI lineage: Eukaryota > Metazoa > Cnidaria > Scyphozoa > Semaeostomeae > Ulmaridae > Aurelia > Aurelia aurita. The sequence continues at coordinate 415,888 of REGM01000171.1, forward strand.
ACCTACCGGGTGTCCCAAATAAAAGGTAACAGATTTGATCAGGGCTAGCAATGCCAATTTAGCTTCGATCAAGTCGCAATAAATTTCAAACTAACCCTGAAAAGTTAATTTGAACATAGGTACCTTGTTTATCGATATTGGTGCTTCCAAAATTGAAATATTATTCTTGAAAGTTCAAATTTGACTCCACCTCCAAACCAGAGCTTTGGCATTTTGGCCTAAGACAATTCCTGAAGCACAGCGAAATTAAGAATCAAAATTAAGGAAAATTAAGAAATGCATAATAAGTGAGTTCTAGCAAATACCGTATAATATAATCTAATTTTATTTCAAATCTAATGAAGGCTTTTATTGATTTATTCGCTGTGCTTCAAGAATTTGCTTAGGCCAAAGCGGCACAGCTCTGGTTTGGAGGTGAAGGCAAATTTAAACTTTCAACATCAATATTTCAACTTTGGAAGTACAAATATCATTCAGCAAGGTATCTATGTTCTAGTTAACTTTTCAGGATTAGTTGAAAACTTATTGCGAATTTATTGGAGCTAAATTGGCATTGCTAGCCCTGATCAAATCTGTTACCTTTTATTTGGGACACCCTGTAGCATATTCTTTTTCTATCTTCCAAATAGCGAAACCTGCTGGAAACGGTTCCTGCTTCGGACACCGATGATGATGAGAAACGTCATGACACCATGCTCTCTTCAGACAAATCTGATGATAATTATGATGTTGTTCATAGCACACTACCTAGAAAAAGGGTAAGGAATAGGCTTCAACATATTTCTGGCTTTTTGACTTGGAGATGTTGAACAATATTTTGCTGATCGTCCCGTAAGAGTAGTTTTATGAAAATTGTGAAACCCACTGCTCAGCTTTTTGAATTGATGTTTAAATTCTTTCTTTTATTTGTAGTATTTACATGTAGTTTCCCTTAGTTAGCCATCTACCTATGGGTATTTTATACAGCAACAGATACTATTGATAGAAAATCAACTCTTTTTGATTGGACGTCAGTGCTCCAAATGCAACTTCCTTTCAAACACATTTCAGTTAAGTATAGTTACGCTTCGAACTCTTTTCGTAGATATTATGCCGTGGTGAAGTGACGCTATAGCATCTACCAGTGCAAAAATTGCTTTCCAAAGCACACCGCCTAGAAAAAGGATAAGGATTCACAGCACTCGAAGGAATCAAAAGATGGGTAAATAATATTTACAATATTACATATCGCAACTTTTACATACGCAAATATTACATACGCAAACAAATTTCGGACGAATAAATTTCAGAATTTAGGACAGTAAAAAAGGTCAAACCTTCCTCCTGAAGCCAATTTCATTTAGTTAAACCTTCCTCATTTTATCAAGCCAAAATAAACAGATCTCTCGAACTCCTCACTTTATTTATAGCCCTAAAATTTATAAACCAGTTGCTGTTGCCAAAATTACCCAAAATTTTCCAAGTTTGCTGGTAAAAATTACTAAACCTTCCTCAAGTATGACATTGACGAGCAAAACCTTCCTCCGGCTCACAGCCGTGTACCCTGGGTACCAGACTCTCAAAAATATGAGATGAGTTTGGTACCCAGACTCTCAAAATCAGACTCTCAAAATATCAATTTTTTTGAGAGTCTGGTACCCAGGGTAACAGCCGTGGAGCCGTGACTTTTTCTGGACTCTGAGTAAATATTTCGAAGTACAAAATATTTCAGACATTAAAATTTTCGGTCGCTCGAAATATCTGAAAATATTAGTAATATCTTATAAAATATTAGTAATATCTGAAAATATCTTGATAACGAGTTCATGCTCGAAACGTTGTGTTTTATACATCTGCGCTATTTTATGGTACTACAATTATTTATTTGATAAATTGGAATGAAGCAAAGTTGTGTTGATAGCTGTATTTTTGTGATTTTTCTTCTATTCTTCTGAGCATAGGAAATACAGGTAAAATTAATTTACGAAAATCTGTGATATCGAAATGCGTGAAAAGGGACCCAAAACCTTCGATCAAATCATATAGAATCTCCTGATTCAATCAAATTTCGTTTCCCTCAAGAATCAAATCTTTATAAAAGCAGTAACGTATAGGATCAATTCTTTTGTAAAGATCACTTTTAATCCTTAGGGAAATGAAATGTATTTACATACTTCATAATTCTATCCAATTTTTTAGGTCTTTTTTCACGCATTTTGAAGTAAGGACTTCTCATAAATCCAATTTTTAACCTGTATTTCCAATGCTCAGAAAAATAATATAGAAATCACAAAAAATACTTTAGCCTTTCGGCAATCAACCAAACTTTGATTCATTAAAATTTATCAATTATCCTCCGTATAAAGAATTTTCAAACATATGAAATTCTTTTTGGCGCACCCGGTATGTAAAAGTTGGGTTTTTCAAGCATGGAATCAAATCTTTAAAAAATATTGCACAATTAGTTAATGCATCTTTTGTTTGATTTAATGTCTTGAAAGAAACTTCAGGTACTTCGTTATAAGTTTTCATTGGCAATCTTTGATATCTGGATTATTTTCAAAATTACAGCGTCTTCTATGTTTTCAACAGTTGTCCGGTTGTGACGTCATCCAATTGCTAAGTCGTGAACCAGAAAAGATACGGATTTCTGCTTACCGCCATTCTAGGCCTTCATAAACTATTGTTTTCTTGAAGATTGCAGCATTTTTCCTCTAAAGATGCTTTCAAGCCATTAAATCAAACGAAAGATGCTCGGATGCATCAACCAGTCGAGCAATGTTTTTTAAAGATTTGACTCCTATGCTGGTTTTTCAACAAAGATCGGAGTATCAGATCAGTCTAAAATTGCCCTTAGTGAGGGGACAGACAAAGATATGTAAGAACGAATTTGTCATCCTTGATCCCCGTGTCAATATTACGTCAAATTTTCACCTTTACAATAAACGAACAATCCTTCGTGGATTACTTTGATCTCTACATAATAACGAGGCCAAGAGCATCTTAATCAGTTGGATTATGCTTGAAAGCGCAATGCATGCACTGCTACACGTATATTTCATGAGAAACTAAATTGACCCAGTTCTGAAAGTTTGTTAAAGGTAATGTGTCCATATATAAGGCCAGCGTATACCCAACCTGTCAACATCCATCAAATTCTCGGCAAATGATTGGTTGCTATTCAAACTGATCACATGAATAGAGAAAATTGCTGTAATGCGTGATTGAAAAAAAATTTTAATCCACCTTTTCAAGGTAAGAGCGCCAAAGTGGAACTTTTTTATTTTTGCATCTTTGAGTCTAGAATCTTGTTCTGCGTACAAAGTATAGCATAGAAACAAATTTTCACATTCATATCTGTCTTTATTTCGAAATTATGGCGACATAAAGAATTTGAGTTCATAAGGGCTTTGACCGTGAAAACAAAGTTTGGACAAAAATTCTTGCTCTGGAAGGCTTACTTGTATGGACACATTACCTTTATCAGTTTTTGAGTACTGAAAATTTCTACTACAATAAGCAGAGAATCTATATGGATTACCTTGATCTCTTCATAAGAACGAGGCCCCACCCATGCTTGAAAGAAACTGTGTGCACAGCTACACTTTTTTAGAAGAAACTTGGATCAGCAGATCGTACTAAAAGTTTCTTAATTTTGCATGGAAAGTTTCATTAGAATGAAATGTTTCTAAAGTTGTTTCTTATTTTGTGGTCGCAAGAATTTTAATGTAGTAGTTTTAAATTATGATATCACTGCTATACATACGTTTTTTGACATGTAAAACAATATTAGGCAAGAAAACGAATGCTATAGAGCCATAACACACTGTGTAATGGTAGTGAATAGCGAGGGGCAATCTCTTCCTTTAAAACTTTAAAAAGCAAACAAGGTGCTGGAAAGGTGATAAGTGCAACTGCAGGCTTTGCAAAGCATATATACCACAGGTTGGGTTCCTAACAGGATAGACTTTTATGTTTTTATCCTCATGTAATTAGCCTTGATATATTTAATTATTTTTTTTCTGTAATATTGTATATATTGTATTGTAGAGTAGGCTTAAATTAGCTGTAAATTTGAGCTATAATTAATTCTCGCCTACTGTAAAAATAATGTAATGATGATGATGATGATGATTCCTAGAATTCGCGTACGCCTTTGGCAAAATCCTTTTATTCAAGAAAAATCCCTAAAAATCCCATTATTTTCAAAAATCTTGTACGCTCTTTTGAAAGAGTGATACACCCCTTGCACGGTGACTATCACACTCGAGAGTTTTCGCATCCGACACTGGTCACAGTAAATCGTCACAGCAGATCCGAAAGCACGTTCATTTGAAATTAACCAATGAGACATTCCCCGTTAAAGCTTTCACTGAGTCAAAAGCGCGAACGAAAAGTAAAATAGTTCTATTTGTCGGCAAAGAACGCTTTTGTTTCGCATGAATTTTGTGGGCATATTTTAGCCTGCGTGCAGCCTCAACGGTGCAAGCACAGGCTAGCATATTTGTGACGAAGCCGCCTTTTACCCCAGACCCTTTCTTTCACAGCTTCACTCACAGTTAGGTGTGAAAGAGTAAGCGTACATTATTGACATTATTCCCCTTTGTCTCGTAAAAATTGGTGTTTTCCCTGGAGACCACATGATCAATGTGAACTGCTAGCGGCCGACACGTCACTGACTATTTGAAGTCAAATGTTGTAATTTTCCTTTTTGTCTTCCAGATATTTTCCCTCCTGCCAAGGGGATAGAATAAGGAACAAAACGATTATGTAACAAATCCCTTATGGCTAAAGATAGAAAGCACGTGATAATCCCTTTGAATTGAGCTGAAATGTGATCCCTCCTGAGCTTCGAAACTGAAATCTGGAAGTCTTTCTTTTTAAATTTCACTTTATTTTGCAAGAACAGTCCTCAACGATCAGATGCGAAGAACGCGAGCAAAACAAGGCCCGGTTGCAGCATCTTTGAAGCTGGAGAGAACTGAAATTGCAGGCAAGCGAAATAATTAATTCCAAGAAGAAAACAGAGGAAAATTTTGGTAAGCTTCTTTTTTGCAAAAGTTTTCTGTTCGAGTTTGCAGGTCAGGACAGGATGTAGAATAACTTCTTTTGGAGGTGTTGTGGTGCAGTGGTGTAATCATCTGACTTTGCAGCCAGAACAGTCAGGCGGACAGGGTTCAATCCCAGGTAGAGCCCCACCATTTGAGCGTCATGACAAGGGGTCGCAGACTCGATTAGGTGTTCTCTACTTCTGCGATCCCAGCGCTTGGCGCTTAAAACGCAACTTCACCTTCACTTCAAAATCAAAGGTATTGATGATTGCTGTTAAAATCACCTAATCTAGCAAAGAGTAATCTGCAGTCAGTAAACATCTTGGTCGTGGCTGTTGGTTTGTTAATTTTGCATTCTTTCATTCCTGTGTCCGATAGATTCTATATCTGACACTTTTCAGTAAATATTTTAGCAACTTTCTCAGTCAATCGCCGCAAATTGTGAACCCTTGTCCCCTCGAAAATTGCAAACATTGAAAATTAGCACTTTTCATTTCACAGTATACCGTTGCTTCAATGCTTCTCATGAAATTGCCTCCTCCTCTAAATTACCCTCCTCCGTTTAACGGTACTAATTTTCTGGCGTTCGCTTCCAAAAGGCTTAAATTCCTTTAATTGTTTAGGATACCACGATACAACTGTAACTCTGTAATATACCATCCATAAAAAGTTGGGCAGAGAAGATCAGGAGAGGTAATAGACCTATTAGCTATTCTAGAATACCCCAGCCTAATTTGGAAGCTCTTCCTTTTTAAATTCTAGATACGCTATTTGAAAATAGAAAAGAATTAGAAAACATTCTATAAAAAGTATCCTCATCTATTTTTGAAATCACCTTTGAAATATTGTGCTACTTTAAGTCGTTTAAGTTAAGATGTCAAAAATAAAGTTTATTAAGCACTCACAATTTGCTGATACGCTGATACGTTGATACGCAGTCGAGAAAATAATTGTATGTTTTTTTATTGTTCATATTTATGAAAAATTTATTTTGGGGTCATTCAAAGAACGACAAAATATGATGTAAAGTTTAAATTTTGTTAATACGTTGATACGCAGTCGAGACGAAGTGAGCCTAAATTCTGACCACGTATCAACGTATCAAGATAAAACTAATGGTAGAAAAGATGTTGGGGTATTCTAGAATCTAGCCAGGCCTTTTAGCTATTCTAAAAAAGAGTTTGAATCGAACGATATTTGCTTATACATTTTGTAGAATTTCGAATGTGCACAAAAGTGATAGAATCTCCAACGCAACTGAATTGAACCTTTCGTATAAAAATGTGTAAAAATATCGCTCGATCCAAACTCTTCTGTAGAATAAGCTAAAATCTCTTCCGCAGAGTGAGTTCGCTGCTCTACCTCTACTCTGGGATACTAGTCGCTCTCCGGCAACCCGATTGGCTATTCGAAAACAATAGCAAACATTAATTATTTCTCCAAAACTTCCTAATTATTCAAATAAAATCAACATAATTAAGCAACAAGCATTACAGTGTTACTGTATTGTTTGGAATCGAGGTCGCATAATTAGCGTTACCTAGCCAACTGCAAATCCATAATGGCTGCTAATTCGCCCTTATTTTGGGCGAATTTGTGCAATGTGTACCAGGGTGCTCACTCGGCTTCATGATTAGCGTATGACGTAAGAACACCCTAGGAACGAGGTTGAGCTAAAAGGTCTATAGACCATTTTGACATTTAGTAAAGGGTCTGGGGAGAGCAATATTTTTCTGGTAAATGGCGGACACAAATCTGGTAAATGGCTGCCCCGGGCTTTAACGAATGATATATTGAGCTCTACAAATCTTTGGGTTTTAAATTCACGGTGAAAAATAAAGAAATAATTGCCCAAAATGTACCCAAAAAGATATCCTATGACCCATAGCAGGCCCCCCAACGCAATGTGGCAAACTTATAATCAGTCCAATATGTCATTTCGGTTGTGCTTACATCATGAGGTGGCAGCAGCTTAGCTGTCCGGAAATTCCCTTCAGATTTCTTTCAGATTTAACTTGCCTATAAGACGACATGTTAGGACAGAACTTAAACACTACTGACTACTTGATGTATTGGAAACATTTTTCAAAAATGTTTTGGTCTGATTTAGAAAAGACTGATCCTAGTTTATTACAATGGAACTAGTACCTCCAGAACTCCTATATTTTGCATTCTCCCTGCACACTTGTATTGCTCTATGGCTCCGGCCCGACCTGCTTTAGATAGAGGTGGTGGTGGTGTACAAGTCGGTTGTTACTCTCATAACCCAGTTGCAAAATTATACCAGTTTTATTGACTCACGGACTACATAGGGATCACTTGCAAAATTCTATTGTCAAGTCACGTGGTTTAATATTGTTCACGTTCGACCACAATGCAACGCTGCTTTCGAGCACAATGCATGGCTTAAATATTCAGGGATGTTCCTTTTGAACAGAGTATAATTCTTATGTGATACTCAAATTGCTTGCAGTTAAAGGTTTCTGTTGCTTAGTTTTCAATACGAACCACAGTGAATATTGATATTATGGGAATCCTCTTCACTCGTGCTTCGTCCCAGACGTTAAGGGTATCCGCCCGTGAGTCACCCGTAGGTTTACCTTTTATTCATTTCTTGCAAGTCCTCACAGAGTTTCAGCTCGTGCTGTTTTCAGCTGATCGAATTTCAAACCTGTAAGCAACCTCGTTCCCATGACCCAAAAGGAGGCTACTGGATCCAGCATGGCAGCCTTACGTAGGAAACTGGCCCTCGGAACCAGGTTGACCTGTAAGAAGTTCATCGATCTAAAGCAGGAAGGTTGAAGCGGGTTGAAGGTTGTTTTATATTTGACACAAATCACTTCTTTGCCAGCTCCTCCCTCTTTTATCTCTAAATGGCCTATTTCCAGCTTGTCTTACTCTTGATTCTTGAAAGTATCTTGCCAACGATATGTATGAGTCATTCAGTTAATCATCTCACTTGTACCAATCCGCTAACCTCACTACAGAACACTAACACTAGGAATGAAAATCGTAGCCTCCATATCTTAAAAAAGCTGATGTAAATGGCTGTTGCCTTTTCTTCGCATTGAATGACTTGAAAGGAACTTTAGGTGCTTTGCTGTAATTCTACCTTGACCTTTTTTGATATCTTAAAACCGTAAGAATTTCACCGTGTAACACCCCATGTGAAACTTTAATTACAACCCTCCACAGAACCGGCGAATCAGGGACTCGAATCCCTGCGAGCGACCCGATGACGGGGTGTAGATATCGTATCGGCAAAATGAGATGAGTTTCATTTGTTTTCATTCAGATTTCAGTTACATGTTACACGTTGCAAGACATGTATTTCTTTTTATAAGAAATTCTTCATAAGAAACTCAACTCTCAGATCACTGAAAATTTAAGAAGCTGCAGTCCTGGGAAAAAATTATTTAAGAAACCCCTTATTTTAGTCAAGAAAATCCTAACCATATTTTTACTTTATTTTCACTTGTTTCCTGTATCATATTACTCAGAAGATGCTCGAGTATTGTCTAAACATTGGAAAGGCTTCAAAAAACGTCCTTTTGAAATGTTCACGAGGGCACAAGAAGTAAACATGAGGATTGTTATGGAACTCGTAAGAAACTCTGAGTACTCAAAATCTGATAATTTTAAGAAACTTTCAGTTCTTGCTCAAATTAGTAGTTTCTTATAAAAAATACGTGTAATGTTAACATTGTGCAATACTTCATGAAACTTATCTCGCAACACCATTGCAGAGGGCGCACAATAGGTACCCTTATCCCGCCATCCCGCACCATGTTTTCAGCATATCCCGCGCATAAGCGTACGAGCCGGGGGGCTGGGGGGCGGCAGCCCCCCCCAACATTCGAAAAATTTAGAAAAATCTGCTTTTTCGGGCAATAGTCCACCGTAAGTCGGGCAAACAATTTCGTAAACAATAGACTTTTCATTAGGCAGCCCCCCTAGAATTTTTCTTCCCGTACGCTTATGATCCCGCGTCCCGTAAAGTAAAATACTCAAATCCCGATCCCACTGCTCTTTGCTAGCCCGTATCTCGCTAGCCAGGTATCGTAAATCCCGTATCCCGCTCGTCAAAAATAGCCAATCCCGCATCCCGCCAAATCTATTGTGCATCCTCATTGCAAGCACGTTTCATTGAAATCCATGAATTTGTCATTGATCCATTCTGACCTGTTTTGCCCCACCTTGCCTACACGCTTATCACATGTAACAACACATTGAGTAGCTGTACATACAATGCTCTTTCAAGAATAATACCACTGTTTAAGAAGCTCTTGGCCTCGTTATTATAAAGAGATCAAGGTAATCCATGCAGGATTCTCCTCTTATTGTAAAGCTGAAAATGTGACGTATTATTTACATGGGAATCAAGGTTGACAAATTCGTTCTTGAAATGGCTAATACCGATATTTGTCTTCTATTGTCTACTTTTTGTCTCTTCTGCTAACATTTGTCAAATGTCGATTCCAGTCTATGTGAGTTGGAAGAGAGATTTCAATGCGGAAGGCAATGTTATGGAAGGGTTATACTTTCAGTGTTAATTGGCTCTTTGGTTGACTAACAGTTTGATAGGAACCACGTTGTTATATAGTTGCATATGATGGTTGCAATGTTGTTGCAGTTTATGGAATGAAGATAAAAATAGAATCATTTGATTATCAAGAGAGAGGGTAAGTCTTTTGTTATTATTAGGCCTGTCTGTCTAAAGTCCATCTCAGAAATGAGGTCAGTCGATAAAGGGCCCTTGAAGCTTGGTTAACTTAAGAGTAACAACGCGTTTTAATTGGAGGCCCTCCTCCCTCACCCCTACCCCC
>REGM01000171.1:425768-439854 GCA_004194415.1 Aurelia aurita
CCCCCCCATATTTGTATGTGAAGCGTTATTTGGCTAATTTACGCGCGTGATTTCGTGATTTTGATATTATTGGCCCGTGAATTCGTGATCAGAGACTCCTTCGTGCAGCGTGATTTGTTAAAAATTTGGTCGTTATTACGTGAAATGGACTTTTAAAGCACGTGATTGATTGATTCATCTTGAACGGTAATATGAACCTTTCTTACTTTTTGCGTATTTTCAAGTTAATCAGAAACCGAAAATCACAAGTTCTTGGCAATGATTTGATTCTAAACCTACGAAGTGTATTTGACAGTTATTCAAATAAAAACACAAACCTAACTACAACATTCCTAAGATTTGCAACGTGATCTTGAAAATGCTGTTTTATAGTCCGTGATGGCGTGAAAAACGAAAAATTGACTCGTGAATCCGTTATCCAGGGGTACAATGGGGGGGCCCTTTTAATTGGGATAACCCAGTTTCTAAACTCATTTTTTAACACATTTTTAATTATTTTAACTTTTTGATGCCATCATCCAAAATGTTACGACATCTGCATAGGCGCCTAAACATTCTCAAATTGAGGCCAAAACTATTTTCGACGCTTTAAACCATCGCATTTCTGATGAATTTCTAACGCTTTCTTGTTCTAAAGTCTGTCTCAAATTAGATGTCACGTGAAATTTACGATTTCGCAAAATTACTCATGCAAAACACTTCAACTGTTTTTAGTCGCGGACATTTTCACGTGACATCTAATTTGAGACAAGACTTTAGTGTGAACCAAGCTCACAAAGGGCAATAAAATGAAGTGCTCAGGTCAGGCAAACTGCAAAATGTTGCATTTGTGAACTTTCGGACCTGGCACCAGCTTTCAGATACAGAATACACTCAACTCAAATATTTCTTTTAGTCAAACACCAGCAATCTAATTTTCTTGAAACTTGTATGATCTTTGCGCATTTGTTTCCTCATAAAGGTCTAATGGAGGAAATTTCAATTTGTTAATAACTTCAGCAAGTACACTATTAACTAAATTGTCTTTTAAATAGCAACTTCGGCAATTTACTCAAACTTCCCTAATCTTCAAATTAAATTTATGGAAGTCAAATTGTCGTTAGTTGCTTCCTGGGTGATAAGAACCGCTGAAGATATTAGATCGGCGAATGGCTATCTTGAAAACATGGAATGTGGAATACTGGAATGGAATACTGGAATGACATGGAATACTGGAATACTGGAATATATATTCCATGGAATATATATTCCATCGAATATTGATTCCATGGAATATATATTCCATGGAATACAAATTTGTATTCTAGACATATCCCAGACATCTTTTCATTACTTGATTGCTATCTCTTTCAATGCGTTATCAACCCATTAATCTGAATGATGTTGGTCGGAGTGGTGGCTATTGTTTCCTTTGTTAAGGGAAATACCACAGTGAAAGGGATTAAAACTTCATATGATGAAATAATTATCGACGATCAGATAGTTTTTNACTAAGGGAACTGGACTCAAGGGAAGAGGTCTCAAATGTTGAGCTCTCGATGTTGAGCTCTTCCTTCTCCTTCACAATTCAACCCTTTTTCTTAACAAAAATACGGGTTTGTCTCTTCCGCAATATCGACGACTGAAATCTTCACACAGGCTACTTGCGGTCAAATTCTAGCCAATCAGATATCAGTATTTCCTGTCGACATAGATCAGTTACAGTTACCCAAATATAGTTCCGCGCATGTGTTGCCTTTGCACGTCTATTTGTGCATCAAATGTCTCATATATGCTGAGATTCCTTCTAACACTACAAAAATCAAGCACAGCCGGACAACATTGTCCTTGTACCATTGTATTATCCAATCGCAGCAGCTCTTATGATTATAGCTCTTCACTACTGGGTACCTAACCACACTTCTGCAAAATGCTGCAAAAGGTTCATCTCTATCATTACGGCGCGGCCGCGGCACAGCGCGACTTAAAAACAATCCTGAGTTTGAAAAATAAGTTTCTTGTTTACGTAAATCAAAAGATCGCTAGGTAACTCTTTTATCAGTGAATACAAGAACTGCAGGTTCTACCTACGTCACGGATAGTTTATCTTAGATCCCATTCTATCAGAACTGCACAATCAGCTTAAAGAAGGCGGTGCAGTGGTATAATGAAGCTGGTAGATTTCTAAGAAGATCAATTAATGAAAGGTTTGAATCACACATTTGATGTTTCTTGTATGACGTTCGTTAAATCTCTTCTGTCAAAAGCGAGGTGTCGGCTGCCTAGATAATTGCATTCTTGTTGGAGCTTTGATGCTGAATATTTTAATGCGTCTTGGAGGATCTTGACGAAGAAAGCAGCGAGTATGGTATGCGTTCGCAGTCATAAATTTGATGTTTCTTGTATGAAGTTTGCTGCATCTCAGTGCTCTCATAACTGAGGTGTTAGCTACCTAGTTTATTACCTACATACTGCCTAGTTTACTAGATTCTTGCTCCAGCTGTAATCAGCTGCAATAAAGTTTTTTCGGTGCTTCTTAGAAAAATTTTGAAAGAGGAAAGAGCAACGAAGATTGTATGCTTTTGAATTCTTAAATTTTTGTGCTACTGGAACTTATGGCCTAGCTGCCTGGAACTTATGGCCTAGCTGCCTAACCTACTTTTACTTCATTTTCACTTGAGCTTTGGTGTTGGTGCAAGCTCAGTATTATCTGAGCAGTTCGGAAAGAGGAAAGATCAATGAATATGGCGTTAAATTTGCATGTTTCTTATACGCACGACCCTCGCCATACGTATCTTTAATGCTGTCACGAGGTGTCAGTTGTTTACTAATCATCCTTGCTTGATATGAATTTTGGAAGCAATTTAGTGCTTCTTCAAGCAGTTTTGGAGGAACATTATCAATCAGTGTGGTATGTTTTTGAAGTCTAAAATGTGGCTCTTTCTTGGGTTTAAAGTTACCATAATCGAAGTCCTGAAGCCTGGCGTGCTGCAAGTCCTTTATTAGTCCGAACTTTGGTGTCAATGCAATTCGTGAGGAATTTTGAAGGAGTTTCGAGGAATTAATAAATACACTTAAGTGTTCAGTTTCTAATCATTATTGAAATAAAAAGTGGCTTGTTTTACTCACCCGATGTTCTAAAAGGAGAAGACATAGTGGAAAAATTTACAAAACTCAGCTATATTCAGGCAAAAATCCGCCTTAAGTCGGGCAAAATTTTCGTAAACAATGGACTTTTTATAGGGCAGCCCCCCAGATTTTATCTTAGCCCCCCTACGCTTATGGGAGAAGAAAGCACAAGGTATTTACATTCTATTTTCCTTCCGTGAAATTCGTGCTGCAATAGGTAGAAACGATTTGTACGATCGAGGCTCGAATATTTTAATGCACTTTTGTAACAAAGATAAAGTTTTAATGTAATATTTAATTTGTTGAAAACTCCACCTGCCGAATATTCGCTCACTGGGTCTGATATTTATGTATGAAGAGAAATTGTTGCTTTAGCCAAAAATGGTATAGAGTTTTCTCTCAAATATAACGTATGTTTGACCGGTCCTTCCAAGGCTCTGAAAGACTGAATATTTGTCAGCCCTTATTGTTGTCAATTCACAAGCTCAATGATTTATAGGGTGATACCAAGGGAAGAAAGTAGAGCAATGTTCTTTCACACATTAGGCCAACCTCAGCGTCATATATTTGCACTTTCTGGTATCTTTACGACGTTGTAATATATACTTTGTATCACATTGGCACGCAAATTTAAACTACAATATTTTTTTGCGGACTACCATGTCAATTTACACTAAAAAACTACCATCTCTTTTAACAACTCTGCTATTGGTGAATATATGCTTCAAAATGAAATGTGCTGATACTGTATTTGCAGTTTTGCGAAGAGGAAAACTGCCTTTAAATGCAATGCTACCGTAGTTAATAGAATCATTCTGTGATTCCGATTGCCATTTTATCTGTCCGATCGAACCTGGTTTTAGCCAGTCAAATTTGAATTATTTTTTTGTCTGAGATAGAATATTTATTCCAAAAACTTTCCTGTTGAGCGATTTTCTCTAGGAGCTGTTCAGTTTCATTTTCGTGAAATTTTACCCTTACCCCGTCACTTCGCTTCTCAAGTACCACCTCCATGAGCTAAAACCTATCTTTATATTCAGTCATCACGATATTTATTGGACAATTCTAATAGCTTTCTTGGTAGAAAAATAACAGCCTACAGCGCCAGCTCATCCAAAATAAAGTGCACATGGCCTGATGACGTTGTATTCTAATTTTGTTGGTCGTGGAGAATTTCCCGTTGTTTTGGTTAACCACAGCAGCTACGGCGATTGTTATTTCCTTGTAATTCACAAAAACTCAGTTTTTGATTAATTATTCAGATACTTCCAAGCGAAACGTTTTAGTCCTCGCCATGCTGTGAACGCACATTCTATTTAAGTTTCGCCTTTAATTTCCTGCTGTTTTCTATTGATGCTTCCTGGGAAGCAAACTTTGGAAAACAACGTAAAACTATAGTCAATAAGACCAAAGTTCAGTTGATAGTTGATATAAGTCGGGAGGTTTCTGTGGAACGTTAAAAAAGTGATGGACCTGTAAGAAAATAGAAGGAAAGAGCGAGGGGCAAATCATTCCAAAAATCACGATTTACGCCCCCGCAGAAGTTATTATGTTTTATTGAGCGCTGATAGACCACGGAATAGACTTGGAGCACGTCTACTTTAAGGTGGCTCACTACTAAACATATCAACAATAGGTCAACTTGGCTCACTACTGATAAAATTTCAAACTGATACACACATGGTGGCCTATCGCTCATGATTAACNTAACCACAGCAGCTACGGCGATTGTTACTTCCTTGTAATTCACAAAAACTCAGTTTTTCATTAATTATTCAGATACTTCCAAGCGAAACGTTTTAGTCCTCGCCATGCTGTGAACGCACATTCTATTTAAGTTTCGCCTTTAATTTCCTGCTGTTTTCTATTGATGCTTTCCTGGGAAGCAAACTTTGGAAAACAACGTAAAACCATAGTCAATAAGACCAAAGTTCAGTTGATAGTTGATATAAATCGGGAGGTTTCTGCGGAACGTTAAAAAAGTGATGGACCTGTAAGAAAATAGAAGGAAAGAGCGAGGGGCAAATCATTCCAAAAATCTCGTACACTTTGATAAAAAATCTTCAAAAATCCCAAAAATCTTTAAAAATCTTGAAAATCTCAAAAATCTTCATAAAATCTTAGAAATCCCAAAGAAAATCCTAAGAATCTTCGAAAATCTAAAAAAATCCCAGAAATCTCCCCCAACAAATGATAGAAATTCTCAAAAAAGTCTTTCGACAATTCTTTGAAAATCTCAAAAATTGTTTAAATCCTCACAAATCTTGCAGAATCTTGAAAAATCTTGCAAAATCTCGAAAATCTTTGAACATCTCGATAAATTTTGAAATCTCTAAAAATCTAAACATCTCAAAAGGTTTTAGAAATCTTAAAAATCCTTTGAAAATCTCAGAAAAAATCTCAAAAATCTTTGAAAAATCTTAGAGATTTTTAAAATCTCAAAATCTCGTACGCTATTTTTGGAGTGATTGGCCCATCAGGAATGAGAATAAGAGAAAAGAAAAGGCAGCAAGACTGGACTTTTCTTTGTGGCTGCAGCTTGCAAAAGTCAGCTGATAAGCGTCTTGATTCTTCGATTAGCTTTTTGGACAGACTCATCTCCTTTGGAACAAGACGAATGCAATTTGACCTCCAGTTGAACCTTAAGTGCAGATCCACTTAGCGTAACTGCACCTGAAGAGACACAATCGCCGAGAATTTAATTAACCGAGATTTAAGAAAAGCAACTTGCAACGCGAGAATTATTCTATTGTCTTTCTATTGTCTATGTGCACGTGCCGTAAAAAGTGTGGGTAAACTTCATTTTCCTTTTACTTTTTCCCCATACTTCTAGAAGTCGTACGAAAAAAGTAAATACATTTTCGGAATGCACGAAGTCTCTACTTTATGCACGAGGAGTTTCGTTGAGATTTTCGGACACAAAAAATTTGCAATTGCGTCTCTTTGAGGGGGCTCACTACTAAACATATCAACAATAGGTTAACATAGCTGATTAAATTCTACACTGAGACACACTTGGTGTCCTATCGCTCAAGATTTAACTCTTTGATCTGAATGCGACTAGATATGTTTTCTTGTGTACAAGATTTACAAATGGAAGTAATTCCAAGCAGGTACATCACCATAGTAACCACGGGTAGCGTTAAATAACAGTTTCATCTCCATGGCACTTGAATCCGCCTTTTTGCTGATGTAAGACGCATTAAAACCTTAGAAGTAAACACGTCAAACAGTTCTACTGAGATCGTCCCTGTATTGAGATCGTTACTATAACTGTCACTAGGAGAAGATCCACTGACAAATTTTGCCGTCGTAAACACAATTTTATATTGATTATTGCATGGAGATATCTAATTATAAAGCTCTCCGGTAGAGAAATGCTGGTCACATGAAAGTGATTTTTGCACGATATGGCGCGAAGGCTATTCCCCCTGATTTCACCACCCCCCTCGCTTTCCCTTTACGGGTCTGACGCTCCCTCTTGGTTTTTGTGATGATTTTCTTGGTCGCCCCTTGGGTGAAAGTCCAATTCTAATTCTCCAGTGCATAAGTTTGGGCTTGTCTTTCCATGCAAAATTCTGACACTGGTAAATCGTCAGCTTATATATGGAGCTTCAGAAGAGAAACAAGGAGAATATGGATTTGCGCACTTATCGGAAAATGGCTATCCTCCGTGCATCCCCTACTGTTTCTATTGAGTTTAAATTTTTTGTTGAATTGAATTCACGTTTGACTCATGGAGTACAGAGTACGAAGTCAGTGTATGAGATGGTGGGCAAATAGTGTCTCCTGTTTCCTGTCTTTCGTGGTCATGTGCAGTGTGTCATGGCTCGAGGGTCGTATTGGGACGTCAGTCATGATGGAGTCTATGATTTCAGATTTCAGATTCACTATACGCTCTCGTGTCATATATTTGAAGTATTTGACCTGCTTCTTACTGCTTAAGATCATTTACAATTTCATATTTTTAGAAATATACACCACTAACACAAGATTGTGAATGAAACATGGATTATTTACAAATTATATGAATTATCTATTTATTGGACTATTATCATGTTTTTCTCATAATATCATTAGTCCCAGTCTCCCGAAAATGTTTTTCTCTAACATTTTTGGAGACTGGGACTGAGACTAGTCACTACGCAGAAACGCAGAAACGCAGAGGAGCTTTGTATTCTTTGTGAAGAAATCTGCAAGGCTGTATGGTTCAAATCCAATTTTGGCTCACGATCTTCTCTTTCTAATTATTTCTAAAGCTCAAAAATTTGCTCTCTCCTCAAGATTGATATTTGTAATGTCAATATTTAATCAAGCCCGTGAGTCGCCAAAAGGCTTCCTTTCATCTGAAAATAAATTCAATTCTACGAAATTTTTTAGCTAAATAGAAACAGTAGGGGATGCACGCAGGCTAAAAATAGCTTCATTTGAAGTGACCCTACTATTATTTAGATCTCGTATGGTCCATGTGCCTCATAAACATTACAATTTAATTACAACAAAAGCTTCAATAAAATCGAAATTTCGTTCCAGAATTCTAATCCTCTACTAATATTGCTTTTTTATCCATCCTCTCTGTTCCGGAGTGGAATTTAGGTCATCGCAACCTCTAACTTCTTTCAGAAAACTTCATGCACAGTTGAAAAACGTTTAGTGTTGTCTTAAAGGGAATCTAAGCATATAAAAGTGGCTCAAGCCACTTGCGGTCAAAGTTTAGCCTATCAGATATCAGTATTTCCTGTTGACGCAGATCAGTTGCCCAAATATGGGCCGGCACGTGTCACAGCCTATTGTCTTTGAATGGCTATTTTTACCAATGGCTTATATATGCTTAGATTTCCTTTAACCATTTCTAACCAATGGAGGAGCTCAGCCGTTTGCGAAGTGGCGATCTTTAAAGAATTTTACGTCTTATGAGAAATGATACTAAATTTGGATGAGTTGTGGATGTGCAGAATGGAGTACTTATGCCATTTAAGCATGGAAATTCGAGTTTGAACGTCCTTGCAATTCGCAGACTTTTGTCTCTAAATCTAGAGAGCATAGCTTGTCTCGTTCTTGTGAATATGTCTAAAGTTTAGTTGTTACCAAAAGGACCGATTCGATAAAAATTGATGAAGGTGCAAAATTTGTTCCCTACCCCCTTTCTTCCTATCGATAAAATGATCGTTTATTGCAACCTCGTTCCCAGGGCATTTTTGTCATATTGGGACGGAGACATGACAAAAAGCCCTAGGGACGAGATTGCGTTTATTGGTCATTTCTAAATAAAGAAAATAGTTGCATCTTGGCTGAGTGAATGTGTTTTGAATTTTTTATGATAATTCTCTAAAATCGTAATTTGAAATATGTTTGGGTCTTNTTGTCTCGTTCTTGTGAATATGTCTAAAGTTTAGTTGTGACCAAAAGGACCGATTCGATAAAAATTGATGAAGGTGCAAAATTTGTTCCCTACCCCCTTTCTTCCTATCGATAAAATGATCGTTTATTGCAACCTCGTTCCCAGGGCATTTTTGTCATATTGGGACGGAGACATGACAAAAAGCCCTAGGGACGAGATTGCGTTTATTGGTCATTTCTAAATAAAGAAAATAGTTGCATCTTGGCTGAGTGAATGTGTTTTGAATTTTTTATGATAATTCTCTAAAATCGTAATTTGAAATATGTTTGGGTCTTCCTCTTGATCGGATCTAATGCATGGGAAAATTTGCTTCTTGGCAAGTTAAACAATTCTACTGTAAAAAGATCTTATCGTAGCTAACCAGTGACAAAAGTTTCCAAAAATGTTTGATTAAAAATATCGATATCTTTAGATTTCACCGATTATGTGGTCGTTGGTTATCTGAAACATATTTTCCAGCTACGCCTTACAGCTACGCCTTGCGTTCGTGTACATTGCTCAGAGTTATACGTCTCGTTCAAACAGTCTATTTTCTCTTATCTTGTTGAAATTTGGATTTTCCGAAATTTGTTTTGAGTGTTTTTGTTGTTGTTATCTGTAACATAGTTTCTAGTTGTCGTATTTCCTCTTCTCCGAAATTGCTCAGATTCTAACAGCTTGGTCGAGTAGCAAAATCTGTTCTCTCCTGTATCGTTGACATTTTTAGATTTCGAAGATTCTGTGATCACTTTTATCTGAAACATATTTCTCTTTTTTTTTCTTATTTCCTCTTCTCTGAAATTGTTCAAATTCTCAAAAGTCAGTCGAATAGTAAAATCTGTTTTCTCATATTTTAAAGAAGTTCGAGATTTCCGAGATGCTTTAGTCACCTGTTTCATATTTCCCCTTTGCTTCGGATTTTTCAGTTCATTTGAGCTGTCAAATCTGTTTTCTCTTAGCTTGCTAAAAATATTGCATTCCGAGGATTTTGTGGTAGCTTTCTTCTGTCTTTAACAGATTTCAATTTTATTTCATAGTTCGTTTGTACTAAATTACCTAAATCCTGAAAGCTCATTCGAGTAATAAAGTCTGTTTTCTCTTAATTCTTGTTCTCTTAATTTCGAGATTCCGAGAATGCTGTGGTCACTTGTTCCAGGGTAGGCATGTGCTTTTTTTTTGGTGGTCCTATCTATGTCTTGGAAAAATGATTTCACCCACCCATTTTTCAGCGTACCAGTACAAATTGCGCTCGTAAAAAGACTGGTTTTGGAGACATACCTTTTTACAATACTCCGATAAAACCTAATTTTGAGGACGAATATTTACCACATCTAAGAAAATGAACAGTTTAAGTTAGTTGCAAAATGATATTGTAGAAAAGAGTTCAAAATAAACCTGATTTTAGGGACAGACATTAACATAGTATTGTAGAAATAACCAGTTACTGTCCTCACTGCAACATGCCCACCCTTGCTTGTTATCTGTAACGCATTCCACTTTCGCTTCTGTTTCATTTTTTCTGAAAAATTATTGAAACTGCTCAAATTTCGATTTCACAGACATCTGTTTTCTCTTAGGTGAAACAGGTCTCCTGAGCCACTTTAAGGAGAACCTGCTTTGTTTTCTGCAAGCACATTCGCCTTGTAGTGAATCTTTTAATTTTCAAAATAACCTTCCTTGAAGCCAACCTTATAGTATAGTGGAGGGGGAAGACCAGCGCAAGGTAACGAGGGGACAGGCAAACATCCAAATGGCATGCGATGAAATTCGCAATTTGTGCCGATGCAGCGATGTGCCCATTTTGTGAGCTTCAAGCAGGCCCAGAAATAAACAGTCACGGAAATTGGTAGTTTTGGAGACGGCCTAGGTACAGTGGTGCGTCAGTGGGAAATGTTTGTTTGAAAAAGGTAATTGCTAAAGGGTCAATAGTCACTCAAAGACCGGTTTTGCCGGCCTCACACGGGGCCTCACGGGCACTGAGCAAACTAGAAGGAGAAGGACTCTGATGAAATTGGCAAAATGGCGTAAAAAGTTGGGCTTGGTAGGCCTCCAAGCACGTCAGTGAGGACCTATTAATAACATGGGCGTTAAGAAACGTGGTAGTTGTTCCTACAACAGTTTATACAAGGAAAACCTGGTACACAGGGATACAAGAAAAAATAGGGCACGGGCATAGGGACACAAGGAGGAAAAAACTGTTGTAAGAACAACTACCGCATTTCTTAACGCCCATGTTAATAATAGGAATACCTTTCAAGCTCCTTGTCAACCTTTACTCTGTGTGTGACTCGTGACGTATCGCCCATTCATTCAATTCTATACTAAGCGCAAGCCTATCTCTACGCTTGAATAACTGTGTATTTGCATGTTATAAAAGGGAAACCCGGAACGATATAGACATTCACCACAAGGTTTTGCACCTGATCAAGAAAGATCGTGGTTATTTTGATTGTTGTGGAAATAATATGGTGATGAATTATTAACCTGTTTTATCTTTATTGTAATTAGTTGTCCTCTTGTTTTGCAGCTTCCTCTGTTATTATTGAGACTGGAAACAACAGTTGAAGGCGTGAACGATGACAATCTGCGAGAAAAACTCTACTGAACTTTTTCAACCTGCTTCGAAGTCGCGTTGTGGTCGATTTACAATGAGGAGACAGAAGAGCTTCGAGATTATGAACGACGATAGTGTGTTTGAAGACGAAGCAGGTCCTTTGTTGACGAGCATACGTATGCGAGAACATGCTGAAAACACGACGGTTGATACAGTAACAATTCGTGACCCGGCTTCGAACCTTTACTCGATTACAGTAGAGGATAGCAGGCCATCAAAGAGCCTCCCAGCTTCAAAAAGTGACTCGTTTACAGTAGAGGAGAACAAGCAATCTAGAAGCTTCCCAGCTTCAAACAGTTATTCGTTTACGAATCTGGGGAGTAGACAATCAAAAGACAGCCGAACTGCAGTGAATTATTCGTCAGCAACTGAGGAGAGTAGACATTTGGAAGAGGATCCCTCTTCGAAGAATTTTTTGTTAGATAGCAGAGAGGTAAGAGGAGACCCTTTCGAGACAGGAAACAGCCAAATTTCAAAAAGTTACTCGTTTTCACATGAAGAAAAGAAGCAATTAGAAACGATGCCATGCCGCAGATCGAATGTTTTTAATGAACAGTCATCGAGAGATCCCCCTTGCAGAAAATGTACCGCAATTCCAAGTGATTACGGTAGAAAGCTTTCACCAAACAATCTTCCACGCCAGATAAAGACTCACACTGATCAATACCAGAAGTGTGATACCACTAAACGACAGGCTCTTTCGTCAACAATCTGCAGAGAATGTAACACTATCCGAGAAGATAAAAGCAGACGACTTTCATTAGACAGTCTGGCAAGTCGCACGCAAAACCGATCGAGTCAAATCCTGAACTGGCTGAAAAATCCCGAAAATCAGTTCATGTTTCAAGGTAAAGGTATTGACAGTCATATATTCAGAAGTCGTTCTGCTGTGCAGAATCGACCAAATTTCGCCAAAGCAACTCGGTGTTATTCGCTACGAGAGCAAGTCCGAGGAAGTAGACAATGTGTCAATGAGACGAGTGTCTTGTTTGAGAATTACAACGCTGATATCGATGAAAACGGTCACCTATCTGACAAGCCCAACATTAACGCCGGATTAGTTTATACTGTCGATGATGCAGAGGGACCAGAAACGAGTAATGAATGTAAAGCCCCGAATGTGAACACTAGCGGAGACGGTGGTTTACATAAACACGCTTTAAGAGAGGCGAGCCAAGGCAATTTCATTGGTAAATCGCAGAATGCATTATGTGGAGAGACAGATGAACTACTAAACGACAGCTGTGATTCTGAATTCTTTCAAAAACAGAGACAAGACGAAAAGGAAAGAAAACATCGCGCCAATAACTTGGCTTTCAAGCTAGATAGTTTAAATCTTTCCATCGGCTGGGATTCTTCATTTCAAGATTACCAATCGATCACATCGTGCAACTCGCTACCTAATTACGGCACGTCCAAACGCGAAGGAAAATTACGACGGATCAATTCAGACGCATTGTTTTACAAAGCAGTGTTCAGAAATAGCGATCGACGAAACTCTTTCGGTTTTCGAAAGCGCCAAAGTCGTTTAAGTTTGAAACTACGAGACCTAGTGGACGCAGATCGCGTTATGTCTTCTCAGGACACCGGAAGTGACTCTCTTGAGAGTAACTCACGCCAATTGTGCACAGAAAATATCGACGTGAACTCGAAAGAGTTTATCGACAATATCGAGCAAATAGTCTCACACGGCGACGTACTGCAGATTCGAGAGCTTGCGGACTTTGGTTTCGATTTTAATGTAAAAGACAGAAAGGGAAACTGTGGACTGCATTACGCTGCCGAAAGAGGCAGCGAGAAGATCGTAACAGAGATTTTGGAGAATGGGGGCAGCGTGTGGGTACGGAACAGCAAGAATCAGCTACCCGTCGATTTAGCATCGAATATCAATGTACTCATGCTACTCTCTGGAGCAACTATGTTCTTTCGTGGACAGTACAAGCAAGAAATCGAAACTAGACTTGTCTCAAAGGGTATGAGCTTTGAGCTGTAGAAAGATTTTGACGAAATAAACCAGAGACAAGATTTGTGATATTTGGAATCGTACTGATGTTGCTCTCTGGAGCAACTATGTTCTTTCGTGGACACTACAAGCAAGAGATTGAAACTAGACTTGTCTCAAAGGGTGTGAGTTTTGAGTTGTAAGATAGATTGTTTTTGATGAAAGAAACCAGACTGCGTAATTTATCAAATAACTGTTTGAGTATTGATAAGATTTGTAATATTTGTAGTAACAGATTTAGATACTACTAATATCGATACACTTCTCTCTGTCAAGAAATGAGCTACGAAGGAGCACCCCCAAGGGACTCTTGGGTAAACATTCTTCAGCATAGGCTCCAAATCTGCAAAAAGATGTGATGCAAATGGCTTGCAAGGAACCTTAGGTACGTTACTGTAATTCTACGGTGAACCGTTGTGATATCTTGATTATTTTCAAAATATCTTGTTTCGAAAAGAGTTAAAATTAAAACCATCGTATCTTCCAAATCAATGGAGGAAAATTCATGGCATTTTCATGAAAACCATAGTTCATGAAGGTCTACCTACAATATGGTAGTGGTCATCTGTCTGTCGCTCTTCTTGTTTACGATTTAATTTGATGAAGTCACAACGTCAAACGAGTTGAAATAAGCGCTGTAATTTTGAAAATAATCGAGATATCAAAAAAGTCAACGGTAGAATTACAGCAAAGCTCGTAAAATTTCTTTCAAGCCATTCATTGCAAAGACAGAGGTGTAAGCCATTTACACCCCCTTTTTGAAGATTTAGAGCCGGCTACATTGTTCAGTATGTACTTCGATAATGTTTAGCCTGTCCTGTTCTGGATGCGCCAATTCAATATATCCGCGTTTGAGATACTATGAAGAACAATCCACTTTATCGTTTTTGAAGGTTGTCATTTTGATCCAGATTCGAGACAATCTCGTCCCCAGAGTGAGTTCGTTGCTCTACGTCTACTCTGATACAAGTCGCTTTTCAGC
>REGM01000171.1:442383-491916 GCA_004194415.1 Aurelia aurita
TCTCATCCTTGACCTCAGTCACCTCCAACCACATAATGCATCAATAGCCTAGAGAACTCACAGAGTTTCACAGGTGGACAGAAAGGGGCGCCATGAAGTCAGTGGTAGTGCTCTTCGAAAATAAGCCCTGGGTCTGACATTTTGCGTGCGATTCTTGAACTTTCTTTTGGATATGCAACCACAAGAGTTGGAGGAAACAGTCCTGAAGCCTATTGCATTTTAACCGAAAGACATATCGAGAAATGACTCAAAATAGATATGGTGTGTGAAAACATCAAAAGAAAATTGAACTGTACTTACACCTTCCTTGCAGGTAGGTCAACTTTCAAACATTATTGTAACTCTTGTGAGCAACACAAAACAGTCAAAACGAAAACATATCAAAGAGGTGACATCAGCAAACTACTTTCGCGCGTTTTTTGGAGAGACTAGGCCCAAACTCCTTCAGTTTTCAAACTTTCAGGTCAGGCAGTTCCACGGGTCGGAATCCATTGGTGGTCGAATTAGGGCGAGCCTCCTCTAGTAACAGATTGACAAGCAGCTAACCGATCAACTAGTAAGTGTACTAATAGATTGCTTAGCCACTAAACTAAGGGATCGATTAGCAAAATTGACAGGTTACGCGTACGGCAAAACCGCAGCTCAAAAATACTTCCACCGGATTTAGCATGTAAAAAAACGCTATTTCACCAGGTGAAAAAAAATTCTACCGGTGCAAAGGAGATGTACGCTGAGAATAGAATCGATCCTTTAGTGACTAAGTTTACACGAGAGAAAACTGGATCGATCCAGAACGGGATCGATCCAGTTTGGGATCTATCCCAAAATTTTGTAGGTGTTTACATGGGATCGATCCCAAATTGTGTTGAGTTTACACGGGATCGATCCAGGCACATATCACTGATTCCTAGACTCCTTATGAAGACTTGTGCATGCGTTGCTAGGGTGACCGAAAGGTGCCATTCTGAAAACACCTCGATTTCGTTTTTCGGCTTGCCTTGTTTTGTATCCGTGCCAGTTTGGGATCGATCCAGCCGTGGCTCTGACGGGATCGATCCCAAACTGAATCGCTCTGGTGAACGATTCCAAACTAGCACGGATAGCGGATCGATCCTGAGCAATCCCGTGTAAACGCAAGGCCGATCCGTACTAGGTTGGGAGTGATCCCGTTCTGGATTCATCCAGTTTTCTTTCGTGTAAACAGGGTCTAAGCAACCTATTAGTACATTTACTAGTTGATCCGTTAGCTGCTTATCAATCGGTTAGTCACTAATCGATCTGTTAGTCGCTAATGAATGCAGTCCTTTTACCGGACTGGTAAGATAATGCCTGTTTTCATTATGGAACCATATGAATTCTGAGCAGCCCAGACTAGAAAGTTTGCAGAGTATGCACGGAACATGGGCACCTGGCTACTGTTTTAAAACAATGAATGTTATCCTTCCTTTGTTATACAAATTTTGGGCGGAAGATCTTTGCGCACGCAACATAAAATGCAGTCTGGAACGACTAACTTAGGCTGTGACCGCCCTAAGGGTCCATACATCAAAAAGTTTTCTTGCTCATCATTAATTCACAAAAATATTTGTCCTTTCGTTAGACGAACGAAAAATAACATAACAAATTCTAATATCATCGAAAATCATTTCAAAATAAGCAGTTTTGATAATTTGAAAAATGAAGTCAGTTTTTGAAAACTGTTTCTTAATAATTACGTCATTTATTGCTTCAAACTAAAAGTCAAGGGTTGGTCTTGAACTTATGGGTATCCTTCTCTAACTTTTTCTCCATCGCCGTTTATGTTGAATTTTGGATATGTTGTAAAGAAATCAAAGAAATGAATTCTGCACGGATTGACATAAATTCCAGCTGGGTAACAGTTTTTTGGGTCAACTTGCTTGTCTGCAGAACTACTATAATTAACATGAATTTCTATAAACTTCATCGTGATATCATAACAAAATGGCACAGAATTAAAAAAACAGCATCAAAATTCACAGTGTACATGGAAAATTGACATGGACCTGGTGTTACTAAACCATGGAAGCAGCCAAAATGAACCAAAATTACCCAAATGATAAAAAATTGTGCAAAGTCACCTAGAGCCATCCAAGAGCTACCTTTTAGTGTCCAAGAGCTCCCCAAAGTATAAGCTAAAATAGCAATGATTGATTTGTTTGGAAACTAAATTATCTCTATTTGCGTTTCTGTGTGTGCCGCTGTCTTCTTCCATGAGCCATGTAGTGCAGTTGGTAGTCGGTTTGTTAGGATTCAGGAATGCTATTGTTTCCGGTACATTGCAGCAATGACAGCAATGACTGTGAAGATCATTTAATCAAGAAAATAAGGCCATTTTGAAAGATAGGCAAAGAGATAGGCCACGGCTATTTAAGGTGTTGTTGTGCCATGTTGTAATCCACTGACTTTGTAACCAGAACAGTCAGGCGTACATGGCTCGACCCCCACCAGCACCTCTTGAGCGTCATCACAAGGGGTTGCCAACTCGATTAGCGCTTTGCTGCTGTGCTGCGATCCAAGCACTTGGCACTAAAAACTGCAACTTCGCCTTCAGATCACGAAGTTATCCTTGCAAAAATGGTATCATGGTTCTGATATTCTTGTTGACCTTCTTTCCCTGTTCGAAACAGTCAGGCCATAATTTAGCAGTATTATGGCCATTTTTTTCAATTGTTTAGCAGTTCTCTAACAGTAGGATAACCTGACCTTAACAGTAATTTCTACCGAAATATGCTAATTAGCTCCAATTCGCAGTACTTTAGAAGTACAATAAACAGAACTTAAGCGGTACAAGATTCAGGTAGCAGTACAAAGAATCATGTACTGTTGTTGTACTCTTAAATTATTTCTACCTTAGCAGTAGTATGGCTACAGTATGGCCGTATTACCACTAGTACTACTGTTTCGTACATGTCCCAATATCATCCTGACTGTTCAGTTGTTTAATTTTTGGCTTTGCATGCTGCATCAACTGAAATGATAGAAAAAACAGTTTGCGTAATAAGATTTCTACTGGGATCATTTAAAAAATTGAAGTATTTTCTCCTGTAGGAATCTTCTAGAGAAGCACAAGCTCTTCAACAAAACGTTCAGAATACATCAAATTTCCAATGATCAGGTGGCAATACCCATTTTTAAAGAAAAGTTTGAAGAAAAGAGACAATTTATCACNGTTTTGTACATGTCCCAATATCATCCTGACTGTTCAGTTGTTTAATTTTTGGCTTTGCATGCTGCATCAACTGAAATGATAGAAAAAACAGTTTGCGTAATAAGATTTCTACTGGGATCATTTAAAAAATTGAAGTATTTTCTCCTGTAGGAATCTTCTAGAGAAGCACAAGCTCTTCAACAAAACGTTCAGAATACATCAAATTTCCAATGATCAGGTGGCAATACCCATTTTTAAAGAAAAGTTTGAAGAAAAGAGACAATTTATCACCGAGGAGTCGAAAATAATTTGCCAAAGTCATATTTTATTGCCATTCTCCAAATCGCATCTGATAAAACTTGCATCACAGCAAAAGAATATAGTTGATGATATTGTGGATGTTTATTACATGGAGACAATGGAATCTTTGAGTAACGAAGATTTGAAAGATATCCCAAGCACTTGGCAGGTTCATGGTGATTTGCTGTTGTTGCCAAAAGGCTGTTTCAAGCATAGAGTCTGGAAATGTGTGATGCCTGCCCTGTGGGATGTGTATTGTAAGCATTTGAATGTCAAACGGATTGCAAGACATAGCAGAATCACTGATAATGATTTCAGGAGCTCAAAAATTGAATTGCTTCATGGTGTAGATGGCAAAGTGACAAGAAAAGAAAATGGTATCTTGTATTCATATGACATTACAAAATGCATGTTTTCTGATGGTAACATAACCGAGAAAATGCGGATTGCGAAATTTGATTGTACAGATGAAATTGTAGTTGACATGTTTGCAGGGATTGGTTATTTTGTGCTTCCATATTTGGTGCATGCTAATGCTAGAATGGTTTATGCTTGTGAATGGAATGGAGAAGCTGTGAAGGCGTTGAAGAACAATTTGGAAATCAATGGCGTTGCAGGAAAATGTGTCGTTTTGGAGGGAGACAATAGGGAGGTAAGTTGTAATATGATTCATTTGCCGTGTCACCAGATAAAACCTGAACAAGACGATAGATTATAAATTAGCAATAATTTGAAGGAATTCAATAAGAATGTTCTTTGGCTATCTAAGCAGGTCTTGGAAATGAATATATGTTCCTCATTCTGCAAAGAGTATTCTATATTATCTGGGGATTTATATAAATAGTGTCAGACAAGAATACATGCCATTTTTAGAAGAAACCACTTGTACAGTAAGAAACTAAAGGCCAATTTTTACGTGAATTAAAATGGTTTGTAAGAAATGGTTTGTAAAATGGTTTACTTGTGTTCAAAATATTAAAAGGACTAGTTGATGTTCACCCAAATACATTCTTCAAACTAAGCACGGCAGCAACGAGGGGACATCGTCTAAAGATATTCAAAGAGAGAAGTCGACTAAACGTTCGAAAAATTTCTTTTTGCAAAGAATCGTGAACTCTTGGAACAATCTACCAAGTGAAGTAGTAAACTGCTCCTGCGTCGAACAATTCGAGAAAACCTACGACCGCTACAACTTTGCCGAAAAGTATGAATATTAGTTGTTTTAGGACACAAACCACACAGGGTTTTATAGGCCATTGGCCTTCTATCCCCTTATCACGTTATATTATTATTATTATTATTATTAAACTTTTGCAATTTGCAGCATTGATTTTGTCGCAGTTGTTTAAAATAGTTTATTAACTGTATTACTGCAAGTTGTTGAGTTACAAAATTGAGAAAATAAGTTCTGGCAGGGACGCATCTAGGGGGGGTTGTGGGGGTTGCAACCCCTGCCCCTTTCAGCAGAGGACAAAGGAAAACAGGCATGTCGAAATAAGTTCATAGTGCTGATGAGTGCGCAGATTCCCCATTTGTACTATACAACCCCTACCCTTAAAAATTTCCTAGTTGCGTGTCTGCCTGGGTGAAAATTCTGTCAATACTAAGGTGTAACTTGGTGCTGGGGAAGTATTTTTGATGAAAGAAATAAAGTCTACATTTAAAGGATTAAAAGTTGCGAAACTTATAAGAAACTATGGGCAGCGAAAACTGCCTGAAGATTTGAAGAAACATCAAACCTAAAACCTAAGTTTCTTTTTTAAAGAAAACTGTGTGTATTCAGTAAATTATTTAAGTTTCAAGACAATAAATGATTGTGCTAAAAATGTGTCAATTGTATTTTTTAAAATTCAAATCAAAGGAAAGCTGTTGTACAATAGCAACTGCTAAAATGTCGACCACTATTTGATTAAAAACAAATTCAAATTCGAATTTTATCTTGTTCTTTTATTTCCAGGTTGCTCCAAAAGGCATTGCAGATCGTTTGAATCTTGGATTGATACCTTCCAGCGAAGAAAGTTGGCCTAGTGCTTGTAAAGCTCTGAATCCTAGCAAAGGGGGATGGCTTCATGTCCATGCTAATGTTGCATCCTCGGAACTCGCAAAGAGAAAAGCAACAAAGGAGCAAAGAGAAGGAGCAAGGAATGTTGCAGCCAATTTCAGCAAGGACCAGCAAACAGGGCCTTCGAAAGAGTTTACTGTCAGCGATGCACAAAGCTCGCCCAGTAAGAATCCAAAGGACGAAAGTCTATGTGAAATCTTCGGCGACGAATGTAACACTAGAGTTCCAAAACCCGAGAATATAACCAAGCAAGAAAAACAAGAATGTTGGTCGAATTGGGGAGAGGAAGCTGCCAGAAAGATAAAGAAATTATTGAACGAAGCGCATGCTGCTGAAGGTTTGAGAGATTGGAGCTGCCGTGTAGGCCATGTGGAACATGTGAAGTCATATGCACCGTATATTGATCATATTGTCGTTGATATAGAATGTAGGCCGATCTTGACGCAGATGTGCACCGTATATTGACGATATTGTCGTTGATATGGAATGTAGGCCGATCATGACGCAGTAGATCCATGGTATGTTTGCTTCTTAAGTTCTTCTTTTTATTTGGGAGCAACGGGTTCTATTTTCCGTATCCCGTTCACAAAATTTACCATATATATCGATCTACAGGGTGTTTCAGAAAAAACGCAACCCACCTTTCTTTGAGATTCTTCAGAAAACAATAATATTTGAAGTAATTTGGCGCATGCCATTTGAAAGCACAATCTATCTTCTTTCCAATGATATCCAGCTTGAGCACGTTAATTGAATTATTCATCACTTAATTGACGTTTTAGTAAGTATGGCCTATTTTAGATGCAAGAAAGTGGCAGGGCAGTTACATTAGCGAAAACCCATCTTTTTGAGAGCTTATGTTCGCATTTTAATAGATACATCTCATGCGAGTAATTTTGTATGTTTTCTACTTAAGGGCATCATTTCAAGTGCTTCTGGGCTTAAAACATTTTCACAAAATGTGTTTTGCAACTTTTACAGTAAGAAAGGGTCTTGATTTTGCTCTTATAACATGCTGCATCTAAAATAGGCCATACTTACTAAAATATCAATTAAATGATAACTAATTCCATTGCTGCATCCAAACTACATATCATTGGGCATAAGAAAGATTGTGCTTTCAGATGGCATACATTACATCTATTCAATTTTATCATTGAAAAAAATTCAATATTAGTTGGGTTGCGTTTTTTATTAAACACCGTGTATATCCACTCCCAACCTCTTTTCTGGCAAGCAAAAGGGATATTCATCGCGTTGACCTGCTCATTCCAAGCAACTTATTTCTTGTAGATAAAACGTTCGTTCTAACAGATCCAGTTACACCGGTCCAAATACATGAATTTTTTACAAGAAACTTGGATCAGGCCATAGTACTAGAAGTTTCCTAATTTAACATGAAATTTCGGCATTTTAGTACTAAAAGTTTCTTTATTTGTTTCTTATTTGTTTCTTATTTTTTAAATGCATGAATTATCATGTAGTTCCCAACGCTGCGGCACATAGGTTTCTTCTCATATAAAACATCAGGTGGGAAGAAAAAGTGTTTGATTCCGTCCAAAACATAAAACCGTTACTTAATATTACACAAGAGTAAGGGTTCAACGACATATTTATCATATTATCTTTGAATTTTGCTTTTGAAAGTTTCTTATCTCTTTCCGAACTTAGTACTAGAGTTTCTTAAATTTTCAGCCATCCTGGTACTAGTTCCTTATAAACCAGTTTCTTACAATAAAAAAAACGTTTATGTCTCGTCGTGTAGCTTGAAAAATCGATGACCAACAACTGGATAATTTATCCCCTAGATAGTGAATGTTAGACAAAGTCATACAAACTTTATCGTAGACAACAAGTTACAGGGCCGTCGTTGATAACAGCACTTGGAGTGTTGAAGAGGTTTACCATGTGTAAACATTGTTATTATTATAGTTTCCACACTGACAATATGCTATCCTAAGGTTCGCGCTTCGTTTTTGCCAGTGCAGCAGATAAAGGCAAATTTAAGTATGGATTGTGCACATTGTGATAAAAGAATGAGATTTGGCAGACATAGACACTTTGCCACGCTGAAAAAGATGAGAGTTGGACCCATTCTGAAAATTGTCCCCATCCCCTATTTTTAGACGGGGGTACTGGTGTTAGTCTCCATAGGAAGATATAACTTTATCTGTCGTCTAGAGAAAGATATTAAGACAAAATTTGGTAGATATAGACAATTTGATGCACTGAACAAGATTAGAGTTTGAAAATTCTGAAATATGCCCTCAATTCTGCTTTTAGACGGGGATACTAGTGCCCAGTGCCCCCTTTATGGATACAATTTTATTTTTCGTATAAAAAAAGATATTGACACAAAATTTGGTAAATATAGACAATTTGATGTAATGAACAAGATCAGAGTTTGATATATTCTGAAATATGCCTCAATTCTATTTATAGACGGGGGTACTAGTGCCCAGTGCCCCTTTTTTGAGACTGTTTTATTTTTTGTACGGAAAAGAAATTAACACGAAATTTGTTATGTATAGTCAAGTCAAAATTTTTCATAAGAATTCCAACCTAATACAGGGAATCTTATGCGACCCAGGAAAAGCAAATGCTTATTTAGCCTGGGCCGCTTAAAAAGCAGAACAAAGTACAAAATAGTACCGGGTGTCCCAACAAAAAAGTACTCCTGTTGAAAAATCACCAAAATGTGACTACATGGTCGACCTTTAAATTCTTTTTTTGGTAAGTAGATCAAAGACCAAATTATTTTCCCAGGTATAGCTGATCTTGTGATTGGTTTTAAAATTAGCAAAATTAGCTCTTTTTTGGGCTGCCTCGTTTTGAAGCATACTGCAAAAGAGCACTGATGATTGCCAGATCAATTACTCTTTGTAAATCAAGCTTCTAGTTTGGTCATAAATGTCAGAGAGAAACGCAAACCATCATTGTAGACTTGAAGGAAAATGAACAAAGATTTACGATGTTGCTTAAAGAGTATAGCTCAGAATAAGGTTTCTCAGTCAGTTATTTCATACCCTTTAAGTATTGAAAGCAAACATTTTATTATTTTTACATATATTTGGATGATTAACAAAAGAGATCAAAAAGACAATTTTGTAATTGGTTTGATAATCGAGTTTTTGTGATTTTTTAAACGGGAGTAATTTCTATTGGGACACCCGGTCTATAAGGGATACAAAACTAAGAT
Organism: Aurelia aurita; assembly: GCA_004194415.1. NCBI lineage: Eukaryota > Metazoa > Cnidaria > Scyphozoa > Semaeostomeae > Ulmaridae > Aurelia > Aurelia aurita. Next base: position 451,114 of record REGM01000171.1, read on the forward strand.
ACAAGAAAATAAGCTATGAAAATATTAAGATACAGATAGGCGACTACTGTATTGCGATTTTATAATTTACATGTGATAAATTTTTAATATTTAGACTGAATATATATTTTTAGTTTTTTGACAAAATGTTTTTGAGAAGAAATGGGTTTGAGAAGCTTAGGTAAGTTGTTCCATAATCTGGCACCTATGCTTTAAATCTTGAAATTTCCCCAGCGTCTCTTTGCTTTATCGATTTTAAAATCTGTATTCTGCCTAGTTATATATTTATGTTTACCTTTACCTTCATTTGTCTCAAAATAGCTCTGGAAGATTAGAGGGAGGGAATTTGTATTGAATTTTACTTGGTGCATAATTTTGAGGATTTTAGTTTTAAATTGATCTTTGACTTTGAGAACCCCAAATGTTTTATGAATATTATTGGTTGATTCCCTGCGATTTTTGAATTGAAGAATATATAATTTGATGTAGTAAACAAGATTACAGTTGAAAATTTGAAGCACGCCGCCAATGCTATTCTTAAACAGGGGTACTAGTACCCAGCTCTCTCTTACGTATACCACTTTTATTTATCGTACGGAAAAGATATTAGCAAGAAATCCCCGTCTAAAAATAGGGGATGGGGACAATTTTCAGAATGGGTCCAACTCTCATCTTTTTCAGAGTGTCAAAGTGTCTATGTCTGCCAAATCTCATTCTTTTATCACAATGTGCACGGTGCATTTTGTTATCCGCTGCACATTTTTCCACCAATAACATGAATTATCACAGAATTCACAATAGCTGTTTGTGATTGATTGTCGAAATGATCAAGAATGACGTAAGATAAATCTATTCGTCATTACGTCAAATTATTAAATTTAAAACCAGAAAATCAAACGCATTTCGATCATTTTACAATCATATCGTGGGAGGATGGAGTACATTCAAAACCAGAAGTACATTTGTTGTTAGTCATCTAACTGGATGTTCTAGAGTGGTTTTTGAGGTCGACATATGATGCGGTGTCCAGGAGCATGAATTGGAGCAAGATAGACATTTTATCATCCCTTTGGTAAGTATTTATCCTAATTACATGGAGTTCTAAAGTAAAGCGCCGCAGATGTACATTACAGAGTTGAAGGTGTTGTGGCGCCATGTTGTAATCCACTGACTTTGCAACCAGAACAGTAAGGCGGACGGGGTTCAAATCCCACCAGCACCGCTTGCGTTAAAACAAGGGGTTGCGGAATTAGCGCTTAGCTACTTCAGCGATCCCAGCGCTTGGCGCTAAAAACCGCAACTTCACCTTCACCTTCAGTTTACGAAACCAGGAGGACAGCAACGCAAGCTAGAACGTCATCTTGCGTCCTGCAAACCAATTATTGTTTCCCATACATTACCTTGTTTATATTCTGATAAAAATTTACAGAAACAGACATAAAGTTACAAGACGATACCACAAGGAGCATGGAAATACATAGCAATCCTGTGGCGAGGGCTCACACTACCAGGGCTCATGCCAGGGCATGAAAAAATATTTTCCTTCCTGCGACCGGTCAAAAATCATGCTTAAAGTTCCTGCAAGAATAGAAAAAACACAATATCCAGCTTTCTTAAAAAGAGGTCAGGTGCCAAAGATGGTAATACGGGTAACAGGTTTTATGTAAATGCATATTAGACATCGTGCAAAATAAATGTGGATGAAGTTGGAACTGTTAAAGTTGGAACACCATAAAAAAACCATTTATGATTTCTAGAAGGCATGAAGGAAACTTCAATGATTTACTGATCTCATATCTGTTGTATATAATGTGAATACAAATTGTACATGACATACAATTTCTGTTAGGTAACTTTTGCTTAACTTTTGTTTGACGGTTGTTTCCTCGTTATGAAAAAATGAGAATCGTGACCATACATGAAAAAAAGATATATTTTGAAAAATTTACTTCAGGACATTATGAATTGAAAATTGCCTGCAACCGCCCAGTCGCATGGTCGGGTGGGTTTTCATGCCCTGGCTCACGCTACCTTTCATATATTGTTCAAAAGGCCTAGACGAAACCTCCTTGTTCAGTAAACTGCCCTAGAACCATCTTTTTTCTTTGAAAATGAACATTTTTAAATAAGCAAGTTTTAACTTCGGAAGCCTAGATTTGAAGTACATAACGACAGAGATTGGAGTTCCAAGTTGTGCAATTGAAAAGGACAACTTCATACTCGCTCAAGGGAACAAATTCGCACGAGAAACAAGGAATTTATTTAGGCCGATGTTCTGAGACAAAAGCAATATTGCGTTGTAGTTGCAGTCGCCGTCGTGGTTTCGTAAACTCCCTATTAAAGCAGTTTGGTTGGTTCTTGGTAGGTGCGTGTATATTTGCAAAATGTAAACCAGGAGATGAAGCAGTTTTTACACGATTGCTTGACTCATGCTGGAAAATACTTAGGGCTTGGTCATTGAATTTTAAAACTACGCCAACTGTCACAGGGAAAACTGTTGAAAAATTTCATAAGGTCAAATTAACTTTATTTAGTTGTTTGTCTTCGTATTATTGCACTACACGCAACCAGAAGAAATGTTTACTCAAATTCATGTGGCATTAATGGTGGAAGTTACATTTATTTAGAACTGTTATAAAAATTTATTAGTATTAAGAATAGAGCTATTTTCCTTCTCTTAACTTTGTTTAATTTTAACGGCACAATATTGAAACCAAACAATCACGCCCTCGGTACACCTGATTCCATAATAAAACAGTTCCTTCGTGATTAGACCTGCCCACTTTTCTTATTTCATTAATGAAAATGGAAAACTGTTTTCATTTTTACATTTCAATTTTTCCTTCCTCGAAATATTGTTTAAATGCATACGTTTCGAAGTTTTAATAACCAAACTCCAGAAGTTCTATGCCTCCTTATGGTAGACTAACTCCCTCCAAGCCAAAAATACCCATGCATAAAAGCCAGCCTAAACTTCAGTTAAATTCCGTTCGCTAATTTTCTATCTATTCGTTATATTTGTTTGTTAATTTATACTCCTGTAAAGGTGAGTTTTTGTTAAATGATGATGATGATGATGATTGAAAAAATCGACAAAATTCACGAGAAATTTTGGAAAAAATTAAAATAATCGCAAATTCTAAATTAATGAAGGAAAAGTGATGCAATCTTCATGAAAACCATAGTTTATGAAGGTATACAATATGGTTGCAAGCAGAAATCTGTAGCTTTTCTGGTTTACGATTTAGCAATTGAAGACGTCGCAACCTCAAAATTGGTTGAAACACGGAAAAACGCTATAATTCTGACAATAATCAAGACATCAAAACTTGCCAATAAAAGATAATGCCAAATTATTTTCTAATTCATATAATTCAATCGAAAATAACTTTATTTATCACTGATACAAAGATCTAAAGTTACTTAAACAAGGGAGGCGAATAAGGAACTGTATAACAGCCCCTTATTCCCTGTTGTAGTATGCGTCAGTCTAGCAAGTTTTGAGCAACACTTTGAGCAACACAAGATCGAGACTTCAGGGATGTCATAGGAAACACATTCCTTACTCGGGAGAAAAGTAATAGGGTGGCTGAAAATTTGGGGACAGAATTTTGAACAATATTTCCAGTAAGCCGCAAATACAGAGTTGAAATCGTCTGACTTTCTGTAAATGGAATACAAAATTGTAACTGCTGAGGAGGCACAACTCTAAGGAAGGTAATTCGAAGAAGCTCTGTTTCTTTTTCATCAAAAAGGGAATAGGTTCATCATGTTGCTAAAATTGCTGATCGAAGTAAGGTCAGCATGATCTACTTGATACTGGGAGGGGGGGTGGGATACCACGTTTGAGAACTTGCTATCGACGTGTGACCACGCCTGTTATTCTTACGCTTTATATACCAGTAAGAAACTTATTGATTGCTTGCACGCTTTTTCAAAGCGTGCGGTACTATGACTAGAACTTTTAGTCCTTTGTTCCCTTAATAAATTCATGTACCCGAAGTTCCTTTTTAAGGAAGATGCAATAACCTTTCGTGAAATATTTTTTTTAAGATTTGAAGCCAACGATTTGAAGATTTGATTTGTAGGAGTAAGCAAGGGAAACCCATTCGCTTCACTTGCTCGTTCCTCCCCAGCGGATCATATGTCCCAAATCTTTAAAAAGGTCGGTGTAGAATTCTATGACCTATTTCTTTGAATTGAATGGCTTGAAAGAAACTTTAGTTACGTTGCTATAATTCTTCCGTTAGACTTTTCAGAAGTCACGAATATTTTCGAAATTACAGCGTATTTTATGCTCCCCAGCGGTAACTCTTTTGCATGACTAATTGAAGAAGTCTATCGTTTGCTGTGGCGTCATCGTGGGACGAGATCTAAAACGGAAGAGACAAGATACTGATCCAGCGTTTTCTTCTTCTCTTTCCGTTCTTATTTGAAGATCCTACAGGGTGTCCCAAAAAAGTTGTGCCCCATTTGTGCATCTGCTGTGGAGGAGCTGCAACTTCTATGGTCCCGTTTTTGGTACGGTTGCATAGAATAGGCTTCAACTTAGAGTTTGAGACCTTGTTTTAGCCAATCACACAAGAAGTTGCTGATTTATGGCGCAAGAAAGTCAAAAAAGTGAAAACTTCAAAAACAGCACTTCCTTTGTTCTCCAAAAATGTCAAAATCAAGTAAATATTGCAAGAAAACGTTCTAGCATTTTAATTGAATTTTGTATGCATTTTGCAATGGGTTAATGTTGTTGTGTTATCAGTAAACAATACAATTAACCCTTTATCAACTGTAGAAAAAATTCTAATACAGCTCTAGAAGCTAGAACCCCTCCTTACAGTATTTGATTTTGGCATTGTAGGAGAACAAAGAAAGTGCTGTTTTTGAAGTTTTCACTTTTTTGACTTTGTTGCGCCATAAATCAGCAACCACTTGTCGGATTGGCTAGCGCAAGGTCTCAAACTGTAAGTTGAAGTATAGCCAATGCAACTGTATCAACAACGGGACAATAGATGTTAGGTCTCCTCCACAGTAGCTGCAAAAATGGGGCACGACTTTTTTGGGACACCCTGTATATTTCGTAACCTCTCCTCAAAGAGCAGCTGATTTTCATTCTTTTTATAAAATGTTAATTTCATTTAAAATGCGGTATTGGTTAAACAAAGTTTGGTTAGGACGCGTCTTTCAACTTTAATCTCTCAGCTTAAAAACTCCTTGCAAATGCTCAAAAGCAGTTTACGTAAACCAGATTTTTAGCTTGAAACACTTACAAGATCTTTGAAAAAGTCCTCTGGTGGCAAAAGACTCGAAAATTACTTTGAAAAAGTGAAACCATATCAAACTACCGGGTGAGTCAGAAAAATGCATTGATGTTTGAAACCCTGTAGCTCTTAAACCATTCACCAAATTCCTGTAAACTGATGATACCTGTGCAGCTAACATATCAACTTAGATAATCAAATTTATGTTTGTCAAAATCATCAGTCGTATCGTTGTCAAATTACAAGCGATCTTATACTAAAGATGCTTTTTTATCTCAAAATCCTTCAAAACAGGCCTAACATCCTTGATTAAGGTTACTGTAAACATCTATTGAAACAAGCCGTTTTCCTGACTCATGGAAAGTAGCTAGAGTTACTCCAATTTTCAAAGATGGAGATAAGACTGAAAAGTCTAACTATCGACCAATATCAGTCTTGCCTGTCATCTCAAGGCTCTTTGAAAAACTAGTAACAAATCAGCTGTACCAGTATATGAAGGATAATGGTCATTTTTCATCTGGCCAGTCCGGCTTTTTGCGCCTTCATTCAACAGTAACATGCTTACTTAAAAATACCGACGACTGGTACAGCGGTTTGGATCTTGGTAAGCTTGTGGGGCTAGTGTTCATTGACCTCAAAAAGGCATTTGATACCGTAGATCACAAAATTCTCTGCAAAAAGCTCGAGCTCTACGGTGTACAGCAGCGTGAACTCTCTTGGTTTAAATCTTACCTATCCAACCGTAAACAGTTTTGTAGGGTTAATGGCGTTGATTCAAAGATTGGGGACGTAGAAGTTGGTGTGCCGCAAGGTTCATGTCTTGGCCCTCTTCTCTTCCTCATCTACATCAATGATCTCCCACAGGCTGTCCAAGATTCTAGCGTGTCCATGTATGCTGATGATACCAGTTTGTGCTACCAGTCTCATGATTTGACTCGGCTGAATGAGGCTATTAACAGCGATCTTAAGAAACTGGATACTTGGTTACAAGGCAACAAGCTTTCCTTGAATGTTGCAAAAACTCACTCCANACCAGAGCAGGTTTCAGGCAAGCAAAGTGTCTCAGAACCTTGGCATATCCTCTGGTCCGCCTTTTATAGCCAAATACAACTGTACGAGGGCAGAGAAGTTATTTGCAAATTTATGACAGCGTGCATTATCAAGGGAAGGAGGACTTTAAAGAATCTGAGACACACTTTGGTAGCTTAGAGTCTGCAATTCCTGCTGATAGAAGTTAGATTTTCTTATGTTAAACGCAAGGGTACAAAATAGCTTTTGAGTTTTTGAGTGAGGTATACTCTCTTTAGCAATAAAGTTGCCTGGAAAATATCATTTTACAAGCTTTACCAATTATTTTGATATGGTTAGAATCCCTACATTCTTACGCATCGAATGATGTATAGTTTAACTAGACCCCGCTAATAGTTTGGCTTTTGGAGAGAGAAAACCTAATCTTGTGCTACAAACGTTTACCGTAACCTTAAATCTGCTAGCAATGTTTCGTGTTTCAACATTATTTTCACGTTTTTCCAACAATTGAAACCGTCAAAAGTAAGTATTTCTAAGTTTTGGGATTGCATGCCAGTTCTACTACAAAACGAAATTGCCGAATGTACATTTATTGACACAAACACCATCGAATATACATTCAGTAAATATTTCATTACCGTTGATTTAAACAGCTTTCTCTACGCTTAAGTCCATTTTGATTTCCAATTAGTTAAATTTGAATAAGAAATAGGTGATACGCAGTTTTCATTAGCTTGGGTTAATTTTTCATTCATTTGGTAAGGAATAGATATCTTCTTCGGGCAGCTGCAAGGAAGGGCTTGTTTTCAGACGTCAGTAGCTTCCAGACTACCTGAGCATGTAGGCGCCAAATCTTAAAAAAAGGTTGGACAAATGGTTATTGAATCTTCCTTTTGATTTAATGGCTCGAAGTGAACTTCAGGCACCTTGCTGTATTTCTTTCTATAAGGATTTTTAATATTTTGATTAGTTTCAGAATAGAACGCTAAAGATGGCGGCTCCAAAGACTCTGTTGTGTTTTGCTGCAAAGCATGCTTGTAAAAAGCTCCCTAACGACCACCTAAGGACTTAAAAATTTCGGTCTGCAGTTTCGACTAGCTAGCTAGAATTCGAATCGACCTTGAATTCGAATGCAACATGGTTCGAAATGAAACCTCTCCAAAGCAGAAAAAGTAAAGTTTTGATGCGAATTGATGTTTTAATTAAAAATTTGCGTTTGAATTACAAAATTGCCTATTTGTTTACATTGGTTACTTGTTTCGAAGTTTACCACAGCTAGCTAGTCGAAACGGCAGGCCAAAATTTTTATGTCGTTAGGTGGTCGTCAGGGAACGTTTTACCAGCATGCTTTGCGCGGCCGCCATCTCTAGCGTTATTGTCTATTGCAGCTTCTTCTACGTTTCAACCAGTTTTGAGGTTGTGACGTCATAAAATTGCTAAATCGTAAACCAGAAAAGTGACAGAGTTCTGCTCACCACCATATTATAGACCTTCCTAAACTATGTATGGTTTCTTGACGATTATGGCACGCGAAAGTCACCACAATTAGATAAACCCGGTTTATCACCAGATAAACCCAGTTTATCTCAGATAAACCTAGTTTATCTCAGATAAACCCACTTTATCTGCAGATAAACCCACTTTATCTGACAAAAACCTAGTTTATCTCAGATAAACCCCCTTTATCACTTTATCATAAGGGATAAAATATGATTGCTAGTGCTCCATTGGGAGGGATAAAATCGAAATAAATGAATTCCTAATTCATCAGGGAGTGATGGATTATTGTTTTTAATATATTGTGAAAAAATACTTGCTCCTCTGGAGGTACACCTGGATGAGGATGGTCCACGGTACGACTTTCCGTTTCTTCACTTTTGAGCAGCGGGCCTACTTGCATCCCTTCAAATGTTAGCAAATGTTACCTTGCCATATACACACCCTTACGAACTTCTCTACAACAACGGCATTCCCTTGTAGAAGCCAATAACCCAGTGCTGCATTTGCCANCCGTTTTGGGACGGTAGAATTGAGCAAAATGTTCTCAGATTATTTGGCGACGAAATTTCAGTCAATTTATCAAGTATTAGTCCACCTGATATTAGAAGTAAACTTGCTCGCAAATAACCAAATTTGCAGATAAAGTGGGTTCATTCCAGATAAAGTGGGTTTATCTGAGATAAAGTGGGTTTATCACCAGATAAAGTGGGTTTATCTGAGATAAAGGGGGTTTATCACCAGATAAAGTGGGTTTATCAACAGATAAACTAGGTTTATCTGAGATAAAGTGGGTTTATCTGCATAAAGACAAACGTTGTCAGATAAAGTGGGTTTATCTGCAGATAAAGTAGGTTTATCTCAGATAAACTAGGTTTATCTGAGATAAACTGAGTTTATCTGGTGATAAACCGGGTTTATCTAATTGTGGTGACTTTCGCGTGCCATAGACGATTGTACCGTTTTTCCTCTATTAATGTAGGATTTACAATGATTTCAAGTTTTTTCAAAGCTATTCGTGAATTTTTTCAATGAAGAGAAAAACGCTGTAATTCTTAAAATAATCAAGGTATCAAAGATTGTCACTACAGAATTATAGGAAAGTATCTGAAGTTCCTTTCAAGCCATTAAATCAAACGAAAGATGCATTAACCATTAGTGCAATCTTTTTTTAGAGATTTGATACCTAGGCTGTGAAAGATTTCTTCAAGTTTGATGCAATAAAAGTGGAGACTCATTATTTCGTGTAGTTTCGCTCCCTTAACTGATATGTCGCTACACTACTCACTGAAGCGACAATAACAACATCAATTCAATGATGAGCTAAAGTGGAGGGACTTAAATCATGAGTCTAATAAAAGTGTTATTTTTATTCTCCAGAATATATCATTAATAGAAGCCACCGGATGATTTGGAGAAAACAAAGTCTGATCAGCAACCAATTGACAAAGAATAACATCAAGAACTGGACCACATAGAGCAACGACAACCACCAGGTATGGCAAATACGAGCGACGGAACAGCGACCGTACACAGTGATGAAAGTGTCCGAACTATCCCAGATGAAATAAGTCCGCCGACGGAGTGGTTGCTGGATTTACAGACGAGGTCGGAAATTAATACAAGTGTTGACAATTTGAAACGTACATTGCTAAACAATATAGAGAAGAATTTGAAACGTTCGTCGAAAAGTTTGTCTGCCCATCAGACTTCTTCAGGAGAAGAAAAGGAAGTCGAAACAACTGGAAATGCGGTACGTCGTGAAGAGGGGAAATCAACAGAGGGGAGTAACTTTGTGACGCAGTCAGATTCTCTTAGAGATATTGCAAGTCTTTATATGAAGGACAGGCAGAATTTGATGAAGTCAGTAATGTCCATTGTAAGCGTGTCGAACTCGAGGACCGATTTAAAAGACAGTGAAACTAGACGGCTGACAGGGCAACAACAAATGCGGATCTGGACTGATGTAGCCACGGATTTAGACGGGTATTACTTAGAATTACTCAATAGGCACCTCAGGATCGGGAGAGTAGAGCCTGAAGACATGGCTACTGGAAATTTACTCACTTATCGTGTTTCAGAGAGCCTTGTTGATGATTTAGATAAAAACAAACGAAAGCAGATATTTCAGTCACAACAAGACGTTCACGATGATGTGACATTTGGTCAACTTCACGCTCCTGCTAGTTCGGATGAATCAGCTATCAATACCTTTATCGAAGACCTGCTTACTAGGACTAACATGCATCGACGGACTGCGATATGCCGTTTTGATCACGAGATTGGAAATGATAACGAGGATGGGAGTGAGAACGATGAAATTGAGGCAGGTTTGAATGCTAAGTCCAAGAAAAACAACAAAGAATTCCTATCCAGGAAAGCCTCCATCGAGAATGGCGTTAGGAGTCTACATGATGTGATCAAAACATACAAAAGTCATATTGATATGCAGAAGGACGAACTGGGAGACAGAAAAGAAATTATCGAGACATTAATTGGCGATAATAAGGAGTTGAAGAAAGGGTTGGAGATGTCTGAGAAACGTCAGAAAGATACAGAGAAACAGAAAGCAAACGATTTGATAAAACTTACCAGTGATTATGAGGTTAAACTGCAGGCAAAGGATTCTGAAATCTCAGACTTACAGCGTAAAGTCAGTGAAATCCCTCAAGATAATATGGGCACGTTAAAAAGGGGATCGATCGATCAATGGAGGTTAGAAGACTCATACATAAAAGCTTGCGAGGCGCTAGAGTATTTTGCGGATGAGATAGAGGCTTCGAAAAGGAGGGAAGAAAAAGGGCAGCTTGGTTCCGAGGTTTCGGAGGAACAACTCCCAATTCATGGTGATAAGTTCAAGCGATGGGTGATCGGTCGATTGCTTGAGTTATGCGAGAAGACAGGATGCACAAAGATTAACAGGCAAAGTGGTTCTACGCAAAAATACGTTGCCTCCTTATTCTCGAGTTTATTCGAAGCGGCAGATACAAGCAAAGAGACTCTCGGGAGTTTTGCAGAAGAGACGAATAAAGTCAGAGCAAACTTCAAGTCACTGAGAGATGACCTGGCGAAAGCAGAGCGCAAGTTATGGTCCATGACAAAATCAAAATACAATTTAGAAGCACAAGTAGCTGAAAAAGATGATGAAATCGCGTTGCAAGCAGAACTTTTACGTCAGAAAGAACTAGAACTAACAGAGTTGAGATCACAAAATGAAAACCTTGATGCTAAATATTCTGCAACGCTGGCAGATCTTAACGCTGCTAAGGAAAGATTGATAATGCTCGAGGAGGAACTCAGACAAGAAGTTGTTATTGAGCAACAGAGAGGTTTAGAGAATGAGCTGATTTTGGATTATCTCGTTGATAATATGCATGAAAAAAACACGGTGATTGTCGATGAGTTCAGCTTGTCCCAGGAATCGTTCGGGGCTCAATGTTGCAGTCCTAGGAGAAGAGCTCAATTTCATGGAGTCTCGTAATATGTTGTCAAAACACTGAAACAATAAATGAATTATTTTTCCTACGACCAAATTATGGTGCAATTAATTGTTTTTAAGGTTCTTGTTTCATGCAGATGTACTATATTGGTTGAACAGAATAAACTCAAACAAAATTTGTTCTCGTTGATCGTTCCTCAATCTATAAATCCTGTTGTAATCACAAAGGCGAATTTTGTTACACATAGCATCCCTTGTTTTTGATTAAAGACCATGTGCTCCCCATGATCCTTTGCATGCGCTTAACTGGCCGCAAACAACATATTTTAACACACAAAACTGGGAACACAAATAGCTACAGGGGAGAACAGCTTTCCTAATCCTCCATTTTTTTCAGGATTGTCTGTTGTTTGAGTTCAAAGCGATGGCAGATACAGCCTCGCCTTTGCTAAACCATTATCATTTTCATACAATATGAAAGTCACTGTGAGACCGCAAAGGATCTTGGGGAGCACAGGGTCTTTAACATGCCAGTACAAATCTATAAGCGACTGCAGACAAAGGATTTTATACGGTCGATCAGCTAAGTAGTAAATGTAAATAAACTGGATGGTTAACTCACTCGAGCTACATGCTAAAAGGGTTGTTGTTTCACACTCCATATTTGATTCTTGGAGGGTTGCTTTCAGTAGAAGCTATTTTGCAACGGGGCCCTCCTCTTTCTGCTCTTCTGTTTTAAAAAATGTTCAACAAATTCTATCAGAAAGTGCTCCCATACAGTATTTTCGCTGGGGTAAATTTGCATGGATTTGCCGTAGAAAATACCGTTTCTTTTAGGATCATTTCCTCTTCCTCTAAATTAGTATCCAATTCACAACCAAATGCCTTTCCATGAAGAAGTTTGAAGTACTTCTTGAAAGAACAAATGAACAAAAAGTCCACACAAAAAACCTGCAAAAAATTGATGCTTCAAATCTTTAAGTCCTTTTCTCAAGAAAATCCATCATTCATGTGGACATTCTTCGAAAGAAAGGACGTGAAATATGAGCTACGAACTAAGAATCTCTTGCAATTACTAAAAAGAAATGCAAGCACATTCGGAAATAATTCACTTATATTCATAGGAGCTCTACTTTGGAACACTTGACCTGATACTATAAAAAATGCAAACTTAGCAGCAATATTTAAAAGGATGACCAAAGAATGGAATGGGCAAAATTGCACATGCAAGATCTGCAGTTAAAAAAAATAGTTGATAATGAGGATCAGAAATGAACTTTTTTTGTAATTTTTTCTTTTCTTAGTATGTAAATAGTTGGTTTGAATTAGTTTTATTACTATATATTGTACCAACTGTAAATAATTTGATAATAATAATAATAAAGTTCTCTACACTTGAACTCCAAACATCTTTACCCAGAGAAGGAATATTTTCCAAGCTCAGAAAGTGAAAGTGCACTGCGAATACGAAAGACTGAAAGTAGGAACTATCAATATCTATTCATACAAAGAACAGCCTCAGTTTCAGGCAGCGGTTTTAGCGTAAAAAGCGGCATCGTTTTCGTAAGGCTTTTGTGTGATAAACAGCTACATTCTCTACTTTCTGAAAGTCGGCATAAATTCTGTTATGTATTTTAGAAACATTTGTATAAACAGCAGGTACAAAATGTTAAAGCTTGGTATAAACAACGGGCAGGTTTTCACAGCTTGGGCCACAACTGTCTAAGCAAAATTTTACTGATTAAGTGTACACGACAAAGCGAACAAGCAAGCGCTATTTCGACAATGAATTTTAACAGCTTAGATCACGTACCGAAAGAAAATATATTGCAACAAAACATTAGCTAGTTCCTTTCTTTCCCCTCCTCCCCAGTGACCAAAAAAGTCTGCACGCAGGCTACAAAACATCAGGTCTAAATACATCTTTGTATCTTTGTATGCAAAATAAAACCGCGAAGTACGAATGCGATGTTTTCTTGAAACAACTATGGCTCGAAATAAGGGTTTTCAAGATACGGTATGATTTCATGTACATATGCAGCGATATGATATCTTAACCCCATCTTAACATTGCTGAAATGGGTTTTTTTCCTTACATACCATTTTCTGTCTCGCTTCTTGCTCAGTTAATTTGTCTCTGATTTTATCTGACGATCTGCGCCTTTTTCATTTTCAAAGGTTCAAAGAGTTGGCGTAAATGAGATTTTTAATTAATTCCATTGCATTCGTTTCTAAATCAAATTGTTTTATTAAATGCAAAGCGTGACAAAATGCAAGAAAGTTGCCGATGAAGATGTCTAAGGTCTGTCTTGAATTAGATGTCGGAAGTATCCGCAAAAAGACAGTCAAAGAGTCTTGCATAAGTAATTTTGCGTTATCGCAAATCTCACCTGCATCTAATGTGATACAGGCTCTAATCTCCAAGGGTGGGCATGTGCTGTGTTTTTGGTGATCCGATGTATGTCTTGGAAAAACGATTTCACCAACCCATTTTTCAGCGTACCAGTACAAATTGCGCTCTTAACAAGACTGGTTTTGGGGACATATATTTTTATAATACTCCGATAAAACCCAATTTTGAGGACAAATATTGCCCAACATCCAAGAACATGAACAGTCCAAGTTAGTTGCAAAATGATATTGTTGAAAAGAGTTCAAAATAAACCTGATTTTAGGGACATACATTAACATAGTATGGGAGAAATAAACCGGTTATGTGGACATACATGGGACCACTGTCCTCACTGCAACATGCCCACCCTTGAATCCCGGGGGGGTACATGAATTGTGAATGGACGGGGGTCTGCCGCCCGGTTTTCAGAAAGCCACCCACTTTTATGATGAATTGGTGGAAAACCACCCATTTTTAGCCATTTTTTGGCGATTTCAGCCAAATTGACCCATGTTTATGGAAAATCTGTCGAAAAATGACCCTTGTTTAGAGAATTTTGGGCCCAAAAACCCACTTATATGGGCGGCACATACCCGTACCATCAACATGCTATGTACCCCCCCCCCGGGCCTTGAATCTCGCGGATTTTTTAAAATCTAATACCAATTAGCTCTTTGGTATTATATTAACTAAACAACAAAGGGGCATTTGTGGGGTCACCAGCTTCGGGCCCGGACTGCATCGCTTCCATTCTGTTTTTCTCCAAAAAAGGCCTTTGAAAAACAGANTGTTTATGGAAAATCTGCCGAAAAATGACCCTTGTTTAGAGAATTTTGGACCCAAAAACCCACTTATATGGGCGGCACATACCCGTACCATCAACATGCTATGTACCCCCCCCCCGGGCCTTGAATCTCGCGGATTTTTTAAAATCTAATACCAATTAGCTCTTTGGTATTATATTAACTAAACAACAAAGGGGCATTTGTGGGGTCACCAGCTTCGGGCCCGGACTGCATCGCTTCCATTCTGTTTTTCTCCAAAAAAGGCCTTTGAAAAACAGAAATAATATTCAAGGGGATAAGAAATCGCCATTTTTTTGTCTTTTCACACGAGAAAGGATGTTATTTGAATAAATAGCAAAATATTTGTCTGAAGGAACAACCGGAATGTTTTAGAGTTTACTCTAGCTTTGCTTCTTCGGACAAAGCACAGCTCTGTTCCATTGTATCAAAACTAATATAATATTTGGGTTTTGGCACATCCTGCCCATTGTTTATTTGGTAGGTTTAGTCGCTGTTCAAACCGCCTGCCCTGCCTCGAACCGATGGGCAAATCACTCCAGAAAGGACGTATGATATTTTAGGATTTTTTGAGATTCTGTGAGATTTTTACAAAGATTTTTCAGATTTTTTTATTTTTGATTTCAAGATTCTTTTGACACCTGAGGATTTAAAAGATTTTCGAAAGATTTTTGAGGATTGTAATCACTTGTCAAGGGAGACTTCTTGGTTTGTTTAGATTTTCGAAGATTTGTTAAGATTTTCAAAAAAATTCGAGATTTTTGGTGTTTTGGAAGATTTCATGGAATTTTTGCGAAAATGTACAACATTTTTGGAGTGATTTGCCCCTCGGGTCAAACCTTCCTGTTGTTGATGTCTTTCGCCAAAGCGATACCAGCACGAATCCTTTGGGTGACTCACAAAGACTTCTTCTCCGAAAATAGTTCTCCAAAAATCCACTGCATATTTCATATATCGTCACTTGTTTGTTGTATTGTATTACCAGGAAGGAAAGGTACTTGAGTAATGTCTGGACAGTAGTATTGCTTCATAAAACTTCGTTGTGCAATGTTCAAGAGGGCATAGTATGTCAACATCAAGAATGTTATGAAATTCTTAAGAAATTCTTAAAACACTCTGAGTACTCAAATAATGAGAATTTTACAAGAACTTCCAATACCGAGTCAAATTCGTAATTTCTTACATATGTCTTTAAACAGTACGTCTTTAAGCAAAATACATGCAGTAGTACTTCGCTGAAACTGGTGGACAAGGCAGACAAGCAAAACACAACAAAGACGTCATACAATTTGCAGATAACTCGTTTGTTTTGACTATTTTTTCTTAGTATTTACTGAGCAAAAATTGAAAATCGTTCTTACCCAGCAGGTCCTTTAGTAGGAGCTGTAATCAATATTAGTATCATACTTATCAAAAATTGATGTCCAATCAATATCCTAATTATGACAGCAACAAACTATGAAGATGAAAAATTTATCAAATATTTAAGCAGAACATACAAGACTTGTTAAACTAAGGCTGGTTAGGAGGGAGGGGTTGTGCTAGTCCTGGGAAAGAGGAGTGGCCTCGAAGGACTAAGAATTGATAGCATGTTACAAATAGGTTTTTCCCACTACTTAACTCAGGTTATTCATTTTAAATGAGACCAGTGAAAATACAATTCACCTGGTACATAGTGCTCTAATATGGTGTAAAAGGGTGCATGAAAATTTGGCTGTCTCAGGTCAACGGATCTCCTTGTATATATATTACAATCAGGTGCAAATCTAAATCATCAATATCCTGGCAACAAATTAAATGCAGCATAACAATTAATGTACAAAACACAGGGGTTTCTTCACTTTTTATTTTATGGGAATGTGCTATTTGCCTTGAGGATGTTAGAAATATTTAAACAAAATTAGTGTGCATAATTCTACAAATGCAACCCGAAAAAGTTTAGGCCATAATTTTGCATGGCATGAAAACTTCCCATATGATTATTCTATTTCTGCAGAAAGTTTCCCAAACAGGATGGCCTATTTTTCAACTAAAGTCTGAAAAAGGATACCATCTCATATGTAATTTTGTAATTTTTAGGAAAGTACCCCCAATGGGAAAGTAGTGGCATAGTGCAACCCTCCGTGGTACCACCAAGCTACCCCTCCTGAACGAAAAAATTCAAGGCCAGGTTGTCATTATTTGGTCTTCGTCAAATTAGAAACAATTTCAGAATTTTATGCAAATCATCATTGAATTATTCCCTTGTGGTTTTCCCATCATATGACTCTTATCTTCCATTCCGAAAAAAAACTTTCATATTTATCGTCATATCAGCTAGGCGTGGTTGTATGTACCAAACCACATGTTTTGGCAGTTAAAAGTCAAATAATAACAAGACTTTTCAAATTTATCTCAGGAGAGATCTTTGCCAGTTTTGGTGTTGATCTTTCTTACATCCTGAATCTTCTCCATACAAAAATGTGAGTCTGGCACAAATCAAATATAGCAATAAAATTGATTTTGAAATCAAATGTGCACCACACCACTTTTTCCCTAAACACTAGATGCCAAGTTGACTTGTTACCATATAATGCTATCTTGCGAAAGCCCTGTGAAACATGCAGTGCATGAACCTAGTGTCTAGGGAACATCTTTAGCCTAAGCATGCAGGCCAGAGGGCTGAGAGGGCAGCAGCCCCCCCCAATGCTGGAAATTTTTTTCCAAAATCAACCTTTTTCTGGCAAGAATTCACCGCAAGAAGGCAAAAAATTTCGTAAACAACCAACTTTTTATTGGGCAGACCCCAGTTTTTTTCTTTCTGTATGTTTATGATCTCACAGCTGTTCATGTGCTAGGCTCTGCAGATCACAGTTTATCTACCAGGCTTATAAAATAACAGAACAAAATTTCTTAAAATATAATGTGAGTGCAGTTAGTAACACACACCAACTAGGGCATTATGCATACACTATATCTAAAAGCATATATGTGGTGGGTGGTGAAATTATAAATTATTGAATATCGCTGCTTTTGAAGCCCAATCTGATCCTTTTTTCTCTTTTAATTCCTTCCTCTTTGGTTTCGGCAGAGCGGCAGCCATCTTTGCTTTCATGTCAACTTTTGGTTCTACTGTCTTTGTGGCTGGTTCTTCTGGTACTTTTACTGGCTCTGGTTCTGGCTCTTTAGCAGGGGTAGGGACAGGTTCTGGGGCAGCAGGAGGAGGTTGTGATGGGGGTGCTGGGGCTGGCTCTGATGGGAGTGTTGGTTCTGGCTCTGATGGGGGTGTTGGTTCTGGCTCTGATGGGGGTGTTGGTGCTGGCTCTGATGGAGGCGTAGGAGGGGGGTCCGTTGGGGGAGTCATCTTTTGTTTTGGTTCAGCTTTCTTTGGTTCTTCAGCCACAGCCTCTGCAACTCCATTTTCTACGACTTCTTCTGTGCTCTTTGCCTCTTCGTGTGTACTCTTTGACTCTTCCACGACAACCTCCGTCTGGACATTCGCTTCCTCTTTTTGAGCTAATTCTTTCGCAGTTACTTCCTCCTGGGACGCAGCATGACCTTCCTGTTCGCTTTCAGCAGCAGCCATTTTCAGATAGTCCTCAATCGACATTCCAGTTTCTTCAGGTTCTGCTTCAGGCTCTAACTCGCCATTTTCAGTTGTTGATTTACCTTCATCAATGTTAATTTCTTCTTCAGGTTGTACTTCGACCTTGGGTGAACTTTCTTCGACTTTTATAACCGTATCCAATTTGGCCAGTTCAGATGTGATCTCGATGCCATGTTGTTTCATGTAATCATCCGTAACCTTATCAACAACAAGCAAAGTAGTAGTCGCTCCACTTTCTTTAATTTTTGTTACAACTTGTCCATGAGTTGCTGCTTCTACATTAACGCCATTAACCTCGACAACCCGATCACCAATACACAGACCTGCTTTGTGGGCTGGCCCTCCATCATCAACAGCGCTAATGAATTGGCCTACGACACCACGCTCGCCGTGTAAATTAAATCCATAGCCTTTTTCACCTTTAGAAATCTCCACTAACCTTGGAGCTTTCACGGTACGTCCTTTGTCGTCCATTGTAGCAATTAATCGAGAAGATTTAAATAAATTGCAACGGTATCCAGCTCAAATCTTTGGAGTGGCCGATGACTCATACAAGCACTTCACGACACAAAAGCATTCTCGGTGTGACCACGGCGACTTGAGGGCGAAGCTTGTCCGAACACGCAAATCACATCCCTCAGTTCTACCAGTGAAATTTGGATCTTGTTTAGAGATTTAGAGATAAAAATTTTCTATTTTCTTTTAATTTTTGTGACGATCACTTTGAATTATAAGAAAGTCGTCTCTCAGATCGCTAAAAATTAAGAAACTCCAGTACTGGGAAAAAATTATTTAAGCAACTATTTATTTTAGTCAAGGAAATCCTTGGCATATTTTTAGTTTATTTCCACTTGTTTCTTGCATCATATTACTCGGAAAGTACTTAAAGGGGCCGTTGCATAGAAAACGCGTGAAGGATTATCCTGCGGGTGTTTGTTTTCATGATAAACGGAGCATGCGCATTGAAGATGACTTTGACATTGACTTCGTTTTGAAATGTTCACAAGGGCACAGGTAGTAAACATGAAGATTGTTGTGGAGCTCGTAAGAAACTCGTAGGAATCTCTGAATGCTCAAAATCTGATAAGTTTAAGAAACTTTCAGTACTGGCTCAAATTCATTCTTAGTTTCTTATAAAAAAGACGTGCAGGACAAAGAAAAACCTAAACATGACATTGCTTCTTTGCCTTTGCTTTGAAAGTGCACGCGCCGAAATCATCAAATACCGGCTATTTACACATATTTTTTATAAGAAACTAGAAATTTGACCATGTACTGAAAGTTTCTTAAAATTATTGTGCCCTCGTGAACATTTCACAACGAAATTTTATGGAGCCATGCAAATGCTTAGACATTACTCAAGTGCCTCCAGAGTAATACAATACCAGAAACAATCGAAAATGAAATGAAACTAATCTATATATGAATTATTTTCCTTGACTAAAGAAAATAGTTTCTCAAATCATGTTTCCCTGTACTGGAGTTTCTTAACTTTTTAGCTATGTGAGAGTTGAGTTTCTTACAAACAGACAAGAGTTTCTTATGAACAAACACTTTTGTATGGACATTATGTTTTCTTCCCTGGAGAAACTAACACTTACGAAGGACAACATTGTTCATTTTACAGGACGTATTCCTCCCAAAAACTGTAACTTGGCTAACTTTGCTTGTCGGAGAAATAGTCTAATTTTTAAAACTTTCGTTGTAAAGGTATAAGGTGCCAATAGACCCAAAAAGAGATACACGCTTTTCTTTTATCTTCTACCGGAGGGCTTTCGTGGATCAGCCAATCAGGACGCAGAGTCCAGTCCACCAAAGTGGATGTTTCCCTGATTGGAGAATCGCAGCACAGCCANGTATGGACATTATGTTTTCTTCCCTGGAGAAACTAACACTTACGAAGGACAACATTGTTCATTTTACAGGACGTATTCCTCCCAAAAACTGTAACTTGGCTAACTTTGCTTGTCGGAGAAATAGTCTAATTTTTAAAACTTTCGTTGTAAAGGTATAAGGTGCCAATAGACCCAAAAAGAGATACACGCTTTTCTTTTATCTTCTACCGGAGGGCTTTCGTGGATCAGCCAATCAGGACGCAGAGTCCAGTCCACCAAAGTGGATGTTTCCCTGATTGGAGAATCGCAGCACAGCCATGTGACAAAGTGGAGAATCCCTTCTCTACTTCTTTCTTGGTTGGTCTGTTACCCGCGGGGCACGGTGGAGTACGGGCAGCACGGGTTGAGTACGCGCGGTAACGGTGGAAACAACGAAATAGAAAATCGATCTGGATGATGTTATCTGGCTCTTGCATATCTTTAGCATAGTACCTGCCTATCACATTGCCAAAATGTCAAAAACATCTCATGTTCAAATACTCTGTGATTACCCATAAACGCCCGCTGTTACAGGGGCTGTACAAGATTTTAGTAAACAAAGATAAAGATCAGCTAGCCAACGTCACAAATTCAATGAGAAATGTCTTCAGCCTTTCGTGTGTTTCATTTGCAATTTATCTGCTGCTATTTGCCTGCATTAGGGCAGCATACTTACCTGTTCTCTTACAAGAGTTACATGCGCTTTTATGGTCGGTGATTGACCTAGAAATGCAAATTTCTAGGCTAATACACCTTTGTCTAAACCTTACAAAAATTGAGATGTTTGAAAAAGTCGAAAATAAAAAAAAAAAGCGATGTGCACCAAACGCATAAACCAAAAGCGGAAAGGGAGTGGAGGGTTTTGGAAAGTGTAAAATATGTTTGCTAGAAACTCGGGCGCGAGCAAACTGATCAATAAACAGTGGGCCTATTGATAAATAAGCATGCGTGAAAGCATAGAGCAACAGCGAACAACGGTCACTAATTGGTTTAGCTAATTGATATGATAGATGACAAGGAAAAGATGACAGACACATTGCGCAAACCGCCTCCTCAGCCCCATTAACTACTTTTTGAATAAAAGTTCTTAGACCGGCTTCTCTTTTCGTTATTTGCATAAATATATTGTAATGTGATTGCGCATCTCTTTCTGAAAGCAAATACAGAGAGGCCACGGAAAAATTTCACGGGAAAAGAAAGCAGAGTACACGCAGTTTTTCTATAAGCCCGTCTATAAGAAACTTAGGTCCAGAGTTATAGTAGCCAGGTTCTTAAATTTTACGCCATTTTTGCTCCCACTTTTGAAAATTTATAGCACCAAGCACCAAGAGTACCGGATGGATGTGAATGAATCGAATTTTACTTAAAATCTGCCAGACCAAAGTATTTTTGTGATTTTTCTCACGTTTTAATCTTTTACGAGCACTGAAAATCAAGGAAAATATGGGTAAATACCAAATTCGACTTTAGGAAAATATATTTGTTGCGAAATGCCTGAAATAGGGCCTAAAACACTTGATCAAATCGTAAGGAATCTCGTCAAACAAGGCACTACGCAAGGGCATTTCACCTCTCTCTAGAGCTACAGGAAATGAATTTTCAAACAAATATTGATGTTTTTCAATTCCATGGCAATACATGTGCAGACGATTTCTCTTAAGCCTGGTTCACATTATAGGTCGTTGCAGTCGCTGGGGTCGTTCGGACGAACGACCCAAAGACTTTATGTGAACGACAAAAACTCAGTTGTTGGTGTCGTCAAGGTCATTGGGGGGTTTATTTTCGCCGTTCACATTCAGTCTTTTGGAACGTTTGTACCAACGACCTCAACGACTCCAGCGACTTCAACCATGGGTGGCTAGGCACTGCATGTGTGCTTTTATGGAGGAGCGCCGCAACTAATATGCTTCTGCGGAGGATTTTTTTATCTATATAGTNAATGAATATTTAACCGATATTTTGTTGAAAGTTCTTAGACCGGCTTCTCTTTTCGTTATTTGCATAAATGTATTGTAATTGCGCATCTCTTTCTGAAAGCAAATACAGAGAGACCACGGACAAATTTCACGGGAAAAGCAAGCAGAGTACACGCAGTTTTTCTATAAGCCTGTGTATAAGAAACTTAGGTCCAGAGTTATAGTAGCCAGGTTCTTAAATTTTACGCCATTTTTGCTCCCACTTTTGAAAATTTATAGCACCAAGCACCAAGAGTACCGGATGGATGTGAATGAATCGAATTTTACTTAAAGCTGCCAGACCAAAGTATTTTTGTGATTTTTCTCACGTTTTAATCTTTTACGAGCACTGAAAATCAAGGAAAATATGGGTAAATACCAAATTCGACTTTAGGAAAATATATTTGTTGCGAAATGCCTGAAATAGGGCCTAAAACACTTGATCAAATCGTAAGGAATCTCGTCAAACAAGGCACTACGCAAGGGCATTTCACCTCTCTCTAGAGCTACAGGAAATGAATTTTCAAACAAATATTGATGTTTTTCAATCCCATGGCAATACATGTGCAGACGATTTCTCTTAAGCCTGGTTCACATTATAGGTCGTTGCAGTCGCTGGGGTCGTTCGGACGAACGACCCAAAGACTTTATGTGAACGGCAAAAACTCAGTTGTTGGTGTCGTCAAGGTCATTGGGGGGTTTATTTTCGCCGTTCACATTCAGTCTTTTGGAACGTTTGTACCAACGACCTCAACGACTCCAGCGACTTCAACCATGGGTGGCTAGGCACTGCATGTGTGCTTTTATGGAGGAGCGCCGCAACTAATATGCTTCTGCGGAGGATTTTTTTATCTATATAGTTATGCGCAGGAGCTAGCGAAAGAAAGAAAAAGGATACCTCCTTAACAACAGAACCTCCTTAACAACAGAACTTTCAAAATGGCGGCTGACACAAGGGTAGGAAACAGAATCACTCTTATCATGAAGGCAATGTAAGTACAACTGCGGTGTCTAACTACCCATGCTTAAACGACCTAGTGTGAACCAGGCTTTATCCCTAACAAATGGTACTTTCTTTGTTGTTCCTATCACGGGGGACTTTGCTTGGAAGGTTGTTTTTGACAGTGCTTTAAAAAGGAGAAAGACCAGCTAGAAATTTCCGGAAATTTCAATCAAATTTTGCTAAGACCATAGTTATGCTAACACTTAGCTTCAAAATAACAACAGTGAGCCTGGCGATGATCCCCAAAGAGAAAAATATGTGACTTCTTCATACATTAAAATCCAAATGTTTCGGATGGAAAATTTCGGAGAAAAATCTTCGGATAAACGTTTCGGGCACTTTTTGAAAATCAGAAACAAGTTCCTTTTTTATAGCTCATTAATCACCTCTTTCGCTTGAAATAAGTTATATTTGCATAGAGTTCACCTAATTTTAACCAAAGATCAGCACTGAATGTAGCCTACCAGTAGACCCATTATCCAAAAGAAGAAAGGGTCTACGAAACAAAGCCCAACAGCTTGCTACGGCCACCCAATTAATTATTTTAATCCTCTATTCAATTAATGTGTGGTACGCTTCTCAAAAAAGGCAGCAAGATTCTGGTACACCAATGTAGCAAGTTTTTGCTCTTTGTTTCATAGACCCTTTTTTCTTTTGGATAATGGGTCTACGCGTAGGCTACACTGAATGCTGCAAATCAAAGTATCGAGACAAAAAAATATAGCCAACAAAATTTTCGGATACTTTTAAAGGCAATTTGGTCAAAAAGCTTCAGACAAAATTTTTTCCGAAACCTTAACCGTTCCAAACTTTTGTGTAAGAAATGTATGTGTTGCCAAGAAAAGAACAAAGATCAATCCTTATTCAAATCTTTTCAAAACAGCTTCCAAGTAAAACAGGTCTTCATATCTAAGCTAACTTTTCCCCTACAGAAAAATCTGTAATTCACATAAATTAGTGCGTGATTGATAACCCAGAGGGGATCACTCATAAAAATTTAACAGGGATGCTTGTTATTTTTTTTGTTTGAATTTAGAAGAACCCTGTTTTGGCTTTTTTGCTAAATAGCTAAAAGGTGCCCAGTTAGTTGAATTTCTAAAACCAGCTGTTAGTTGTATCTTCAAAACAAAAACTGGAGATTCAAATCATGCTCTAAATATTTACATAGAAACTTTTTAATGAAGTAAACCCGCTATTATTCTACTTGCGTTCCCTTAAAATCTTTTGCCTGATAAATTTAAGTTTATCTAGCCATCTTTCATTTCTAAGTTCTGGATCAACGCCAAAACTTGGTCCAAATATTTCATCTTCAAAGCCATGATTTTTTATACCAGTTCCATTTGTGGCTGTTGCGGATAAACTTATCTGACTTGATGATCTACCAAATATTGCATTATCATGATTGCTAGGATCAGTTTTCGCATTTTCAGTGTCTCGCTTTTCATTTGATTGCGAGTCATCTTTTTTCCAACTTGTTGACACAAATGTTCGTTGCTCAAATCCTTTAGCTTCAATTTCTGCTATCTGTTCAAAACTTGGTTCATAGTTCATTGAATCACTACCAGCAACATCAATAGAAGTATTTGCACTGGCAGCTAAAGACAGTTGAGAAACTTTTTCTTTGAGAGAAAGAGACTTGACTTCTTGACTACCTTTACTCTCTTTGTCTTTCTTGGTATCCCTTTCCCCATCTCTTTTTGAGCTAATTTTGTCGTCTTTCCCTCTCTTTTTATCGCTCTTCTCTTTGCGCTTTCTTTCAGCCGGTGAACGACTCCTAGAACGTTCACGTCTCCTTTCCCGCGACCTGTCTCGTCTCTCTGATCGAGAGCTTGAACGGCTGTGACTACTGCTGTGACCTGAAGGACGGTGCCTACTGCTTTTGTATTTCCTTCTATCAGAATCAGCGCTTCTAGAACGCGATCTTGATCTTCTCCTCTTCTTCTTACTGTCACGTTTCCGTCTCTCGTAGTCAGAATCATCGCTTGAGGAGCGTCTTCTTCTTTCACGACTTCTGCTTCGCGCCATTTTGTTGCTTTACTTTTTTGCACTTTTGGAGAAGCATTTTGTAAATGCCTCGTTCACAATCAGCGAAACGAGGCTGATTCAAAAGAGCTTCGGATTTTGTTGAAAAGGAAGGGCGGACAAAAAGTCAAGGTGGCAGCACTACTGGCAGTGAATCTGTGGTGTCGTGCAGAATAATAGAGAGAATCAAAGAAAGAACCCAGCAAGGATTTGCAAAGAAAGAATTCGTCGTGGTAAGACTTAGCCACTATTACACCAAAGATTTGACTTCATGATAAAAATACCTTTGCCGTTCGTTGAATGGCTGCGTGTGTGCAATATGGAAATCAAATGCAGAGAAAGGCCTAGCTAGTAGGCCGGCCCAAGAACAGAGAAGGGCATTAGGGTATATAAATAAGCAATGCAAGCCAAAGAGTAGGCGAAGTCTAAACAGCAGTTTTTAAAAAGAAGAACAGATTTTTGACTGGTTTTGCTTGAACAAGATTTTGATTTAGAATCAGAACCCAACATGCAACAAGGCGACTGTCTCAAAAATGTTTGGTTAGTGTCATTTTGATTGCAAAATATCGGTCGGTCGGTCGGCAATATGATCAAATTTCAATTTTTCCCAGATTTTTAAGTTCAGACAATGTATTATTGAATGCAAAAACACAAAAACAAAAATCTTCGTGGTTGTTTTCCTATATAACATTTAGACGCCCAATCCAAAATTCTGATTTTTTTCATTTTAGAAGACGGTCGGTCGGACGACACTAACCAAACATTTTTGAGACGGTCACCCAAGGAAGATGGAAAATTTCTCTCTTCCAATATCACCAGCAGAGCTTTATGCCACACCAGTCGTTAAAAACAATAGTATTGTTCTTTACCATTATTTTGACTTTTTCCACACCAGGTATCTCTGGCATAACTTACATGGTTTTCAAATAAAATTTAGAAAAAAGGTAGCCAGGTGGGCCCCCAAATTATTGTAAGAACAGTTGCCCGACCAAGATTGCATCAAAATGTTTAAACCAAATCACCTATTAGATATTTTTGATTATTTTCCTTTTATGTTTTATATGCTACGGAAAATTGGCTCATGAATTATTGTATATGTGTCTTTCAATATGGATCAGAACTTCTGGCCATGCTGTACCCAGGTATTTTGGGCAAGGTGCCATGATGTTAGCGTGCCAAATGAAAAGTTTGCTTGCATGAGCAAGCTTGGGCAACCTAAATAAAATCTTTGCAGTGAAATTTGTAGTCAAAACAACAGGAAAATGATGGATGTAAAATGAAGCTGCGGGTTTAGCACCAAGTAGAGAAGACCTGAGTTACTGGATTCTGAGTCACCAGGAATCTTTTGTGCTTTGAGATCTGTTACTTGATCAAGTGAGCATCCTACCAGACTGGCTAGGCACTTGTATTTTCAAAGTTCAAGTTTAATTCAATTTAATATTCCAATAATATACAAATCTTTTTTATAGCAACAACAACTAATTTTAGCTTTGAAATTTACACACAGCATGAGGAGATGAACAAAAAATTATAATATGATGGTACACAAGACTAAAGAGATTTGCATGTATGGAATTTCTTAAAGGAGGAGCTCTCTCAGTAGATTAACTGATCGAGGAGAGAGCACCCCTATAATAAAAACCTACTATTTTAGTGATAACATCACAGGTTATTTTGCATGAAGCCACAGGACCAACAGAAACAACCGCCACACAGCTCCCAGCCTTTCCCACAAGAAAGAAAACAAAGGCCGCTCAACAGCCATCCCCACTAATCCAACAACTCCACACAAAGCAACCTGCGGTAATATCTTCGTGATTAAAAAGTAGAAGGAAGAGTTATAAGTGCCCAAGCCAGTAGCTAGAGCTTGACTAGAGCTGCCCTAAAAATTATATCCGAAATTGTTATTTTCTCTAGCTTTTTGTAGGCTGAGCTATTTATTGAACTGTGACCCATTTAAAATCGAGAAATACTGGCAAAAATTCGAACTTTTCGCCCAAAAGTACGGCTTCAGTTTTTTTTTGCTTGCGGGTTTTTCAGTTGTTTTGCAAATGTTGATGCGAGTTGGTGGGTTCTGGTACCCCCCAAAGCCCCCCTCAATCAAAGGTGTGCGGTTCATTCAAAAACTATTTCATAACTCAATTGTATCCTTCCACTGTTTTGGGAGTTTTCTGTCTTTATGATTATAAAGCTCAATCATTGAAAAATGTAAATAGTGTGCACAACTCAATTGACGTGTGCGATTGACCGTTCACATCAAATTTGAATGAAAAAGGCCTGTTTCATCTAGGATATTTCTATGGTTTCCCCTTGCCACAAAGAGGAAGTGCTACGAATAGTTTCTGTGATTTCCACGGAATTCACCTGACCCTCTTATTTCCATGAATTTGAATACAATAAGGTAATTTGATGTATATACAGTATGACCTTTGGTTGCATAAGCTATTATGCTGTGGTTGTTATCTGAAGTGTGGAATCTGAAGTTAGAAGTGGAGCATCAAAATCAAGAGTACAATATTCATAAAATAGCGCAAGAAATGTGATAATTTTGCAAACCATGTTGAGAAATGTGAAGGTTGTGCAAACAATAACAAGAATAGGCAATGGAAGATGTAAAAAATTGTTGAATTTCTGCAGAAATATTGATGTTCATGTCAGAGGGCCAAGATTGGTAGTTATGGTAATAGGCGGTAATTGATGTTACTGACTGTCGGGCAAAGGCTGTGCTGACAGCCACCTTTTACAAACATGGATGTGGTTGAGTTTAAAGTACTATCAGCAGCTTTCTTTTGAAATTGCTTCTCGTAAATCAGACTTAGTGTAAGTCAGATTGTTTTGCCTGGTCCAAAGTGATCTGCGAGTTTGGTTGTACGTTCTTGGAATTAAAGTTGTTATTGCCCTTTAACTCTTCAAAGCAACAACCACTGCCACGAAAGCCAACCTTGTATTTGAAATCTTTTGGGGGTGGCAATATTTCATTGCTGGCATTTCAATAATTTGATTCGCACTAAAGAGAATTCTTGACCCCCAGTTTTGCCAGCCCAGCATATCTCTTTCCATAGACTTCTTGATCTCCAACATTGTGTTATGTGAAACCTTTCTTTTGGTTGTTTGTAATAATTCCATTTTTTCTCTGCAGCAAAGCATTATGGCTGAGCAAAATTCAAACAAATTTGACAAGTTCAGGCAGAAATTTCTGGATTCATTTTCTGACATGACAAAGCAAGCACTTGAAGAGGAAGAGCAGGTCCCAGAGCTAGCTGAACCATGTCAATGGATTAGGAAAGTAAGCTAAAAGTGATCTTTGGATATTTTAGACCCTGTTCAACATAACACATTTTGATGCATTTTCTTATGAATGTACAAATATAGTTTCTGTTTTGACTGTGCATGCACAGAAGAATAATCCAAATGGATGATCGAAGTTTCTCAAAATTTAAGTGCCAAAGTTTCCATAAAGTTAACTTTTTTTCAAAAGGGGCAAATCTTCTTGACAAGAATCCATTTTTTCCCCAAAAATCGTCTTCTGCATTCTTCTTCATGTCTGTTATAAAGTATATGCAGTATTGTGAAAAATATTTACCCTTGTATTTTCATTACCTTTTGTGTGCATCTCTGACATCAATTTTTATATAACCGTTAATGTAAACAGTGAAACTAGAGATGTTTGAAAACAGACAAGGTAATGATGCGATGCCAAGACAAAGCAAGAGAACAATTGAAAGAGAATGAAAGTGATAGGGAAATGCTTATGAGTGCATTTTCAATCCAACAAAAACAGACAAAAACCTCTTAAAAGCTGTTACAAGAAGTCTGTCTTTATTACGTAACTAAATATGTCAAGTTCAAAGGTTGCATGTTCTTCATTAATCATGTGACATCAGATGACATGTCACTAAGACAAATTTGAGAACTTTTGTTGCATGCAAAGGGTTATCCCCTTTGTAGAAAGCTGTTCATTCAAAATTTTTCATTTGAAACTCCTTAGAGGTCAAAAATATTTTCCTTCAACTGTACCATAATTCTTTTTTCATCAAGCATCTTAGCAACAATCTTTTGTAGCTGTACCTTTTGAGCCCTTGGAGTAATTTTTCAGTAAAAAGCCTCTTGCATGACCAATGTCAAATTGTCACAAAAAAATTATATTCAGTCAACGGTTCTTCTCTCCTTAATCACCACAGGGGGTCCAGGCGTATCTCCTAGCGAGTTCCCTAGTTTTCTTTTCTTTGCTTCCCTGTGATCCGTATTATGAAAACAACACCTGTGTAATTCGAAATCGGTTTCGTCATTGTTGCGGTCGAGCTGTTGTTGTTACAGTACTTATCTCTTACTGTAACAACAACAGCTAGACCGCAACGATGACGTAACCCAATCTCGAATTATACAGATGTTGTTTTCATAATCCGGATCACAGGGAAGTAAAGAAACGAAAACTAGGGAACTCGCTAGGGGATACGCCTGGACCCCCTGTGTAATCACTTGAAACTTACGTCAGCGAGATTAGATGCTTTTCAGATACGCTAGAGTGCCTTTGTGCGACGTAAAATTGAAGTCTTAAGAGTTTTAAAACAGACTTTGTGCCATTACCTTCTGTCTTCAGGGATACTTCAAAACAAATGAAGACCACCATTTTAATTTATAGTGAACTGTTGGTGTGATGTTTTCGAAAATGTTAATAGACTTTCTGTTTCTTTTTTCAGAGCTTTGAGTACAATACAAAAGGAGGTCAGTAAAAAAGTTAATTGTATATTAAGTGAATTTGAATTGTTTTAGAAGTGAAAATGTATGTTTCAAAGTCTATAAAATATAGATAATAGGACTACGGCAACGACAGTACAAACATCAATCTCTGAAACAGAGCAATCTGTCACAGTCACATAGTATAACATTCTCATTTAGTCCACAGAGGCACAACGTTAGTCCAAGCTTTGTTCATATATTTTAAAAGTAGAATGAAAGTAGATCTGTCTCCGAAATCACATGATAAATCCACNTTGCTCTTTGTTTCGTAGCCCCTATCTTCTTTTGGATAATGGGCCTACTCATAGGTAGACTTGCTCCAAGTCTATTCCGTGGTCTATCAGCGCTCAATAAAACATAATAACTTTTGCGGGGGCGTATATCGTGACGAGGACGCTGCGAAGGAGAAAACTCATAGGCTACATTAAGTGCAGATCTTTGATTAAAGCTGTGATAATTCTATGCAATATACCTGTCCCATTTCAATAAGAGATTTGATCATCAAGCTGCAAGAAAGGAAATTATTTATGACTTTTTAAAAAACGTCCCGAACTTTTTGTCCGAAGTTTTTTTCCAAAACTTTTCCTTTCGAAACATTTGAATGTTAATGGAAATAGCCAATAGTATGATGACCAGAAGAGTTGGACGAAAATTTCAAGCAAAGAAGCAACAAATTTGACACGTTTAAAAATTCGTATTACGTAAAGCACTGGATGGATTGGAATCAATCGAGCTCTGGTCCCTAATTTTGTATGTACATCTTTCCTTTAACTAGGTAAATGCAATCGTGGACTGATGGTTCCAGTTTGTTTAGAATATTTAAAAGGAGGAGATCTATCCGAGGAAGAATCAACGAAAGCCATTAGGCTTGGATGGTGTGTAGAAATAGTATGTATACTTTCGAAATTTTCTCTCGTGTTTCTCTCATATACAGTAGTTCAAGAATTTGCAATGCGTCTGAAAGTGTACGACCAAATTTTCATATAGCAAATTGCTGTAGAATGCTCGTTATTATTCAAAAAGGAAACTATCGAGCAAATTTTGTTGTTTGAACGAGTGGTTTAGTTGAAGGAGCTACGATGCAATTAGCTACGATGATACGAGCTACGAAGGAGCTACGATGATACGAAGAAAACAAAGGGAGCTACGATGCAAGGCCAAAACACCTCTAATTGAAAAGTCGATTGAAGCAGCCTCTATTCATACAGACGACATGTCACGTGACTTGATCAAGTCGCGCTCGAAAATCAGACTTGGGGTAAATGAAGCCATTACAAAGTATAGCGTCGCACTGGGATTTTGAGAGTGTCTTGTTTATTTATCGCAATAAATAAATTCAAAAAGCTTGGAAGCTGCTCAAATTATTCAAAACTTTAGCAGATAGATAGGCGAATGTCTAAAAGGAAGGTTGACTTTGAAGAAGCGACGAGCAACTTACAGCCGACAGAGTTTATGGTGCTAACTGCGAAATTATTGACGCAAAGGCAAGTTTCTCACAGCTTTCTTAGCCTAAATTTTTGTTTTGCTTTTAAAAACAGCATGTTCGTTTGTTTATTTCGTAGGTTTAGGTCTGATTGACAATTGCTACCTATCCTTTCCCTACTCACTATCGCGAGGTAGAATAGAGGAGCAATTTCATGCAACTTTTTGCAAATTTCCTATAGATTCCAATAGCAATTTTCTGAACATTTACCCCAAAACAAGATGGCGTCGTGTTTTCAACGATGCTGTGACGTCATGCCGTCTGTATCAATGTCCTGCAATCACCACCGCTAACTCTGCTTAATGATCCTGAGAAAGTTTTTCAAGGTTTTCTTTTTTTTAGGTTATTGTAAAGATAGCACAGAATCCTTTATAACTCTGAAAATCGTAGATTTTGACGCGTTATAAAACCAAGAAGCAATAAGAACTTTTTCAATTCAACATATACTCACTAGGTATAGGCACGTATTAATTTATGATAATACACTGGGCACGGTGCATCCCCTTCATGTCTCGTGCAGTTGTTCTGAAGCTGATCATATTGAGTGGATTTCATTCAGCGACTCACAAATGGCTTTGCTTTTCCACTTATTTAAACATCCTGTCCACGTTTGTACCTTTTAATGATATATAAGTAACTTCTATAGAATCAATGATAACATTGAGGTGTGGACTGATTTTTAGCAAAGAACACACCAGAATCATGCAGTTGGCCAGTTTTTTCCAACATCATTGTCTGGAGACACATTTTCTCTGGAATACCTGGGTATTTCGAAATCTAATTCAAAATTTTAATTCGAAAGGTTGAATCTTTGGGGAGACTTCCACTCATTATTCTGGAAACATTTTTGAATTGCATGTCTTGGGAGCAAGAATAACCATCACCTTGATTTCTTTCGTAGCTACAAGCTTTCTTATTGGTTGCTGATGATATTATGGATCGATCTGAACTACGTCGTGGAAAACCATGCTGGTATAAAATGGTAAGAGATTCTCAATGAAATATTTTATCCATATCAGTGTCTCAGTTATTCTTTCCATGCCTGTGGTGGTATAAGAGATATTTGTTTTATCATCGAAATATTTTTCTTAAATGACCTGAAGCCATTGAGAGTAAATGATAGGGATTGCCTTCCATTGAAATCCGAGATATTAGCAATGCTTTTCAGTATCCTAAAAAATTTTCCTATCAGTATATTGAATTACAGTAAAAACCCGCACATAAGAACCTATGTTTTTAAAATCAGCCTGTTTGGGTTCTTATTTATGTGGGGTATTGCAAAATCAGGGTGTAGGTTCTTAACACGGGGTATAGGTTCATGACCGATTCTGTTTTTTCTTTATATTTTGTGTAAACCAAAATCTTTTAATAAGAACCTGAACAGAAAATCAGGGTGAACAGGTTCTTATATATAGCGCTAGAAATACCAAATCTCAGGCTGCAGGTTCTTAATAAATGAAGGTTCTTATATGCGGGTTTTTGCTGTATTTGAATTTTGCTCGAACTCCTTGGATACAGTAAAAACCCGCATATAAGAACCCTCCTCGTATAAGACTCTAGAAGCTCCCTCGTTTAAGACTCCATCACAGTATTTTGAATTTAAACAGAGACATTTTAAAAACTGCAAACAAAGAAACATCATTGGAAGAAACCGTTTTTGAAAAAAATTAAGAACCTAATTTAAGAACCTACAGCCTGATTTCATGAATATTATCCTTCGCATAAAAACCAAAACAGGTTTGTTTCAAAAAGTAGGTTCTTATATGCGGGTGTTTACTGTACTGCTTGCAAATTTTAGAAATTTTTTTTAATAAATAGTTAAATTATATTGTCTTTTGTAGCCTGGAGTTGGTTTGGTCGCTGTAAATGATTCATTCATACTAGAATCAATGGTTTATCGACTTGTGAATTTAAATTTTAAAGATGAAAAATATTATATCAAAATTGTTGATTTATTCCACCAGGTAGGTTCTTAGCTCCTCCTTATTTATCGAATTGATGATTGTTTTTAAAGGGGCTCCGTCGCCAAAATGTAAACAAATCTGTAAACACCATTGTTTTAGGCACGTGTCCATTGTCTTCTGTAGTTTGTTTGATGGCTTCACCCAAGCCACCAAAAAATGACCGTTCAAAATCCACTTATATCTGAGCAATCGTAAAAGATATGAAAGTTTGGTTTGTTCCTCTGTGAAGTACAAAGATTTATCTTCAAAATAACGCTTTCATTTTTGAAAAAAAGACGAAGAGTCTGTGTGATATTGCCTATCAAAAAACTGCAAAATCACCATTTCGATCGAAATTTGGAGACGGAGCCCCTTTAATAAAGCCTTTTTCATCGAGCAAGTTTATTTTCCAAATATGTGAGATTTGTTTTCGCTGATCAAAGTTTTTCCATCGGCCACGTTGCAAAACATTGCTCGACAGGCAGAATATGCTGGTCATTGATCAAAGTCTTTGAATAAGTTCGAAAGCATTTTCAAAAAGTAAAGACAAGATATTTAGCATATTGAGCCCTTTCTGAATTGTGTCTTCATCAGAGTGTGAGTTACAAACTAAACAAAGAGTTTAATCTGTTTATCTAAAAAATTTTGCGGCAGGGCAAAACGGGCAAACAGTTTGCTTCGCAAGCAAATCTCGAATGTTTGGCAATCAATATTTTCTTAAGCAATATTTTTTCAACATTTCTTCCAAGGCTCCAGGTGTCAAAATAGCGCACTTTCAAACTCTGAAATAGTTTTTTATGCCACTTATTTTTTCTCTTTCCCCTTTTATTTGCTATACTTCTCACTTTTATCAAGTCTGATTTCACCCCGCAAGTGTTTTGGCATACTTGTGTGCAATTTAAAAACACTTTATGGTGTAGTCATGTTCAATAATTTATTCAAAATAGCACCTAGACTCTTTGAAATGAAGGAAACAGGAATCGAAGATGCGGACATTAGGATTAATTTCTATTGTTCGAAATTCTAACGGATGCTATTTAAAAAATGAAATTGCTGGTTCCAATCTTTTGTTGTTGTACGATACGATACACTACTGCATCAAGGTGTATCAAGGTCAATAAACAGATCTTCTGGCTCTGTGTCACTTTACGTTTGTTTAAGATTACTGTACCCCTTCACCCCTTCGGGATGATATAAGCCAATTTTGTGGATTTTTGCTTTTTTAGATACCAAAGGGTCCAAATCTTTAAAATGGTGGTGTAAAATTCTATTATCGCTTTCTTTAAATAAGTGTTTTGATATCTTGATTTTTTTCAAAATGGCTGTGTTTTTGTTTTTATTGAAAAAATTCATGGAAAGTTTTGAAAAACATTAAAATCATCATAGATCCTAAACTGATAGAGGAAACACGGTTCAATCTTCAAGAAAACCATAGTTTATGAAGGTCTGCAATATGGTGCAAGCAGAAATCTGTCGCTCTCCTGGTTAACAATTTAGAAATTTGATGACGTCACAGCCTTAAATATGATAAATGCTGCCATTTTGAAAATAATCAAGATATCAAAAACTTTGCGGTTCACGCCATTTAATTCAAAGAAAGACGTAATAGAATTTTAAACCACCTTTTTTAAAGATTTGAATCCTGTGTTTATTTGAATAGTATGCACTTCTACCTAATAGCCCAGATAGAAGAAAGTGATGAAGAGAAGCTTCTGGGCATCAATCTTGATAAGAAATTAAGTTTCAAAAAACATGTCCAAACGCTCTGTAAAAAAGCTAGTCAGAAGCTTCATGCTCTTACTCGTATTTCGGTTTTCATGGAGCCCGAGTAGCTAAAACTGTTGATGAAGACATTCGTTATGTCCCAATTTAGCTATTGCTCGCTGACTTGGATGTTTCACGATAGAAATTTGAATAATAAAATAAATAGAATACATGAAAGGGCCTTAAGAATCGCATACAAGGACAATGTTTCTAGTTTTGAAAACTTATTGGAAATGGATAATTCGGTAACCGTTCATCAGAGGAACCTGCAGTTGCTGATGGTGGAGATCTACAAACAAAATCTAATCTAAATCCTAGCTTCATGAAGACAATTTTCGAGGAAAAAGAACTGCCTTACAATCTAAGGTGTTCTGATAAACTACAACTACCGAAGGCAAAAACAACTTGCCTTGGAATCGATACGGTCAGATTTATGGGGAAAAAAGTATGGGAGGCACTACCACCAGAACTGAAAAATTCGGACTCCCTTCAGATATTCAAAAGACTTATTAAAGCCCATAAATGCCAAGCCTGCAACTGCAGATTATGCAAAACTTTTTATCCTGGTTTAGGTTTTTTATTGTAAATTATGTTTTTCTTACAGTATTGTATATAGTTTTGTAAATAGTTGACCTTAATTAGCCATTATAGCTATAGCTATAATTACTTAGCCAACTTTAAACGAAAGAATTAATAGTAATAATAATAATAAGATAGGCGACATTCGTCTGAGCATGCGCCGCGACCTGCAGGGATGTCAGTGGGAACGAGGCCATCGTAGCTGTGGCTGGAAAGAATTATTCTGACAATTCCAAGGACTTCTCCTTGATCTTCTGCTCTCAAGTATAAGCAATTTTGAACAAGGTATACCATGCTGTGTATGTTTACGTTATGCGGAAGAGTTTATGACTTGACGTTCATGTTATCAAGTGTGTTATATTTCCCGTTAAGTGGAGAGGTTGTTTACTACAGACGATTCCGGAAAAGATGGCGTCGTGGGCATTTGACCAAGATGCATTGCGTTCTATAATGGAATCAACAGTGATTATATAGGAATTCGATCATCAAGCGCAATGCATCTTGGTCAAATGCCCCTCGACACCATCTTTTCCGGAATCGTCTATAGTAAACAAGTAGCGATAGATCCTTTAAATTATAGAGAAGCTATTAGGTCCTATGCATATTGCAAATAGCAGAAAACCGGACTCTACTCCTGTGAGACCTAACTGCCCAACAATGCTAACTATCCAGTTTTTATATTGGTCTTAATTAGTGGAAACAATTCCTTGTCGGACGGACAGCTGATCGGCCATTTTGCAACGTTGCAAACAGCGTCTGGAACTTGTGGTTTTGATGCTCATTGCGCTATTATGAACTCAGCAAAAATGCATAAAAGCTAAGCTCGAACAATATTTGGGCCAACATCTTTGACCGTTGTGCTCATAGAGTCCGAGGGGCTTCTCGGTTTTCCGCAGGCTAATAATAGATCCAACAAGTGCCAGACGACTAACTGCTCTTATTTCTGTTGCTTCAGGTTAATCATAAAACTGTTTATGGACAGCAGCTTGATTTGTTGACGTCACAATGTGGCAAGAAAGTCAATTTCGATGTTTTTGCCATAGACAGGTGAGTATTCCTCTGACTTTTGCAAACAAATGAATCATTTTTGCCGTGGGAAAATGAAACGCTTAATTCTTCAACTTTCTTGTCTGCTAATTCTGATCCCCTAAACATCAATTTTTTGCAAAATTTAGAATGGCCATCGATATCACCAAGGTACGAATAATACTTTCTACTAAAGGGTGAGTAAAAATAATATTTAGACGTTTGAAAGCCTGTAGCTCTCAAACCATTCATCAGATTCCTATTAACTGATGCTACCTGTGTAGCTAACATATCAACTTAGATAAGAAAATTTAATTCGTCAAAATCGGTCGTATCATTCTCAAATTACAAGCATTTGGTATCTAAAGAAGAGGCTTCTGTATAATCGTATACACTTGGGACTGCCATTTGGCATTTTTTCGTCTATTTTCTATTATCACGAGGCTGAATTGTTAGAAAATTTGATTAAGGATTTTAGGCCTGTTTTGAAGGATTTTGTGATGAAGCGTTTTTGTAAAAACGGTTGTAATTTGAGAATGATACGACCGATTTTGAGAAACTAAATTTTCTTATCTAAGTTGATATGTTAGCTACTTCTAGGATCCAATTTCAAACGTCTAAACATTTTTTGACTCACCCGGTACATTCACTGTCTTGATTCACCGTTCTGACTTCAATTTAATTTATTCTAGGTTTAAAGCGATCATCAGATACAAAACTGCGTATTACTCATTTTATTTGCCAGTCGCACTTGCAATGACGATGGTTAGTTATGCTTCCTTATTTACAGATCACCTCATGTTATTTGCATATTGATACAGACGGCATGACGTCACAGCGGCGTATAAAACACGACGCTATCTTGTTTTGGGGTAAATGTTCAGAAAATTTCTATGCGTTTCTATAGGAAATTTGCAAAAAGTTGCATAAAATTGCTCCTCTATTCTACCTCGCGATAGTGAGAAGAGAAAGGATAGGTAGCAATTGTCAGTCAGACCTAAACCTATGAAATAAGCACACGAACATGCTGTTTTTAAAAGCAAAACAAAAATTTAGGCCAAGAAAGCTGTGAGAAACTTGCCTTTGCGTCGATAATTTCGTAGTTAGCAGCACAAACTCTGTCGGCTTTGAGTTGCTCGTCGCTTCTTCAAAGTCAACGTTCCTTTTAGGCCTTCGCCTATCTCTCTGCTAAAGTTTTTGAATAATTTGAGCAGCTTCCAAGCTTTTTGAATTTATTTATTGAGATAAATAAACGAGACACTCTCAAAATCCCAGTGCGACGCTATACTTTGTAATGGCTTCATTTACCCCAAGTCTGATTTTCGAGCGCGAATTGATCAAGTCACGTGACATGTCGTCTATATAAATATTCACATTGTTTGTTATATGTTACTTTTTCGAAAGGGAAGATGTAGCTTGCTTTTTTTACCTTCTTGTAATTCGGCTCTGGTCAAGTGGAATGAACAATTCTGACATGTAAGCTGGTGCTAGGGCTTGAAAGAATTTGAACGCGAATTTGAACGCGCTGACAGAGAAACATTGTTCCACTCGTTCTTATCGTGAGATTGTTTCGTTCGACACTGGTTTCCTCACAGCATATCATATGAGAAAAAAATGTGAAGTTACTAGAGGAGGGGATGCATAAAATAGCGAAGAAACTAAATGCCTAGCCATATTTGTGAGTTGGAGGCGAAAAGTTCTGTACAAATTGTAATGTAATTCGTTACAACTGGCTAAGATATCAAATAGATGCTTTATCCCACCAGATTTCAAAGTGGTTTGATAATTGTATGTGGTTGTGTTTGAAAAATCTCAGCGGCACATTTCCGTTTGGAAAGAAAGCGATTTTTTAATGAAAAATGCATTTTCATTTTTCATTTAACTTTTTAGGTTTTATTGTTCTGCTTTCATCTTCTAAGTAATTGTGCATTCTGTCCTTTTAGGGTATTGATGAACACATTTGAAAAAGACACGTTTTGTCCTCAAGAATTAGGAATTTTAGTCTTAATTTTCAACATTAAATAGGAACTAAACCATTCATAGATTCTGCTTCTTTCTTTATCAGGCGGGTATAGAGGAGGAAAAGATTTTCAAAGATGTGCAAACAATTTTACTCGACATGGGAGAATATTTTCAAGTTCAGGTATAGCTCCTACACTGTCCGTGTTTTATTGGTTAAACTATTAGATCGAGATGGTTGCACTCGAGATGTTAGATAAAACTAAAACCGCAACATTAAAATTAAATATCAGTGTGTTAATTCTAATGCTTCTTTTACTCGGAGTGGCAAAACCTATCTCCATAGAATACGCTAAAATTAATATTACAATAAATACAGATACTTAAAATAAACAAGTACAGGTACGAGAGAATTTATACATGGTACATGAGAGAAGAAACTATGGTAACTAAGATATATTTTACCTTATAAATATCTAAATATATCATAAAAGATATTTTATTTAAAGCAACAAGTCAAATATAAAGACTACAAATCCTCCTTTGAAACATCTATGCAAACTGCCACAAATAAAGACACTGGGCTATGTACAAGGATCACTGTATTTTAGAGGTGTTTTCCTCTGGAACACCCTCGATGACAGTGTCAAAAAAGAGCCAACACTTTCAGCTTTCAAAATGAGGATCAAACATTGAGCTGGAGACAAATGCATCTGCAAAATATGCCGCTAATTAATTTTGTACAAAATATATATATTTGTTGGTTGTAAATAGTTGGCTTGAATTAGTATGTTCTTATTACTATTTTAAATACCAACTTTAAATATGGATAAAATGAGGAATGAGCAATAAGTATGAAGATGAGGCTTAATTTTGAGAATTTCTTCGTAATTCATAGTCGTAAATCATATTCTAATCTAAAATGAATAACTTCACGAGAAATTGTGTGTGTGTGTGTGTGTGTGCTTTACGAGGCTGATTACTGATTTCAGACAGAAATAACAGTTATAAAAAATAATTTGTTGCTATTGACGATTTGCTGCTATTGTTTTTGTTTCATAGGATGATTATTTAGATTGTTATGGCGATCCTGCTGTCACTGGCAAAGTTGGCACTGACATTCAAGAAGGAAAATGTAGTTGGCTGATAGTGCAAGTTTTACAAAGGACGTCCAATGAACAAAGAAAATCATTGAAATTAGAGGTAAGCGCTCTTGCGTGGTTTTTGTATGGTCGTTTAAAAAGCGCTTTATGAGCTCTCCCCTTTTATAACTTCGTTTTCGTAGGACATTCTTGAAGAAGCAGATTTTTCAAGTTGTATATTTCAAAGATCTATTTTAAGGCCACGTTCACACGGGAACGATTGCGTATCGTTCCATATCGTTCCGTTCCAAAAAGTGGAACGCTCAGGGGTTGCGTTCACACGGGAAGTGGAACGATACGCAATCGTTCCGTTCCATTCCCGTGTGAACAGGCAGAACTGGTCCGAAAAACGGAACGATAAGACTCTTGCCCTAAGCGCATGCGTGTGTGTTGTTGTCACCTTTTGTATCCCCATTATGGAAATGCGCATTACTAATCCCTTTGTTCATTTTGGCGCGCAAATTACGGAACGGAACGATTGCGTTCCCGTCTGAACAGACACAAAAAGCGATACGCAATCGTTCCGTTCCCGTGTGAACAGTCTACTTTTCCGTTCCAGAAACTGGAACGAAGATGGAACGGAACGATTGCGTTCCCGTGTGAACGGGGCCTAAGGCTCTTATCCAACCATGGTCCTTTGCGTGCTCTGTTTCGTGAAAATGAACATTTTGTTGGTCTACGAAAATGGCTGCCTCAATAGAAATCAGCGCGCAAAGGGTGCTGGTTGAACAAGAGCCTTTCAGCCCGTGGTTTCACGTGCAAAATTCATCGTGTTACAGTGCCTAAAGCAACAAAATTCCTTTCGAAGCTTATCATAATTTTCATTTTTTTTCAGGAAAATTATGGAATTGACAAACCAGAATGTGTGAAACACATAAAAAAGATTTTTGATGACTTTAAAATACCAGAGCTGTTTGCATCTTATGAAAATGAGAGTTATGATAAAATTATGGGACTCATCCAAAGCAACTGTACTTCTGTGCCGAAAGAAATGTTTTATGCACTGGTAAACAAAATTTATAAACGACAGAAATGATCGGTAAGCATTTTATATTAATTTTTTGGACGTATCTAAAGAAATTGTGAAATAATTCGAACGTTCGAATTCTAGATGAAAACAACGATTTTTATATAGGAATAGACGATTTAACTATTCGAGAAGGGAGTCTGGATCGAGCGATGTTTTTATAAATTTTACAGAAATCTCACGAAGTTGTGAATGTGCACACCACAACAGTGATAAAGGCTCTGACGCCACTCAATCGAGCCGTTAGAACAAAAATTTATAAAAATATCGCTCAATCTTTGTAGAATAGCTGAGAGGTCTATTATT
>REGM01000171.1:504936-521752 GCA_004194415.1 Aurelia aurita
TTAAGGTTACTGTAACCCTTCAGACAGCGATTAAGAAACTCTACTTTTCACGGCCGTTCCTTAAACTATACCAAACAAACGTATATGTTATTAGAAGCAGAATTAAACGTAGAATACCATAAAAATATAACCAGTTGATTAAATAAAAACGCAAAAGATTTATTCCAGATTTTAGGCGAAATCGACCACCCTTGCGAAAAAATCTTGGTGTACCTCATCGGGCATTGTTCGACCAAAACTATCTATTTACCTAAGACTTAAGGTCCTGAACTGCAAAACGGTGTCACGAATTTTTGATAAAACGTGCTGTCTAGAAATAATGCAATTTTAAATTAATGTTCATGTCTGAAATGTCTTTTTTAACTTTTAAACCCTTATAAAAGTCGGACCAGTGGATCTATCATAAATCACTGACACCGTTTGGAAGTTATATGCTTTGTGACCCTGTATGCCAAGTGTAAAGCGATTTGATTGGCCCGTTAGGTACACCAAGGTTTTTTAGTAGCCACCAGTACCCCGGAATCTTGTTTCGAGAAATCAGGCTTTTATCAAATTGAAGCAAAACGCGCGGGAAAAACGATTAGGCTTGAAAGTGCAAACATAAAGCCGCAGGTCAAGCAATAAAGCTTTAGGGCGGTTTTGGTCAATCGTTATATCAAGAAAATAACAGCAGGGGATGTTGTGAATATAGCTGCAAGGTCAAGTGAGTTTACTTTAATCCTCTGAAGTCTATTCCCGCAGTTTTTGAGAAATATGATTGCTTCTTTTAAAATGCTCAAATTTCCCAGTAATTGTGGTTATTTCTGGAAGTGAGTTGGTTGAAACGGTACTCAAATATTTAAACCATTAGATTATGACGAAAACGAAAAATCGAGAATTTTTTGTCTGAAGGGTTACAGTAACCTTAAGAGTCTTTAACGATTCTATAGGAATTCGATCAAAGAATGCAATGCATCTTGGTAAAAAATTCCTCGCCGACATCTTTAGAACAAGACTACTCACCTAGAAGGCCTTCTTGTACCCCTATTACATGAAAAAGAATCGTTAGTTAGTTAGTTAGTTATTTAGTTAGCTAGTTAGTTAGTTAGTTTAGTTAGTTAGTTAGTTAGTTAGTTAGTTAGTTAGTTAGTTAGTTAGTTAGTTAGTCAGTTAGTTAGTCAGTTAGTTAGTTTAGAGTTAATTTAGTAAGTTTCATAATTGTTTTTAGTATTATAATTTTTAAACGGTATTTAAAGTGTACGTTTATATGCCTGACACTCTGTAAAGTAGATAGTTTAATTGAGGAGGCTACCATGCCTGAAATAGTTAAAAAGAAAATGAA
This sequence comes from Aurelia aurita, assembly GCA_004194415.1. Lineage (NCBI taxonomy): Eukaryota > Metazoa > Cnidaria > Scyphozoa > Semaeostomeae > Ulmaridae > Aurelia > Aurelia aurita. The sequence continues at coordinate 506,258 of REGM01000171.1, forward strand.
ACGAAAATGCAACAAAAGATAACCTTGGCACATGGGCAATGACGCATTATTTTGTGTATCAAAACTAAAGAGGGAATTCAAAAATATAGTAAACTTGTTTCAAAAGTTTCGATCTGTGATCTTTATCAATGAACTGCGGGTTCAGGGTTCATTGATAAAGATCACAGATAAAAACAAGGTCGCTATATTTTTGAATTCTCGATTAAATGTTGTATAGTTAGAGAAGGAGCTTATGATTAATAAAAAATAAAAAAGTATATTCTTACCATGATAATGTAGCTTCCTTCGTTCTTGGCTGCTCTCGACAGAGCCTAAACTCCTTTATTGCTCAAATCAAATTACAACCGTCTTTCGTGCCTCTGTAACGGTCAGCTCCTGCACAGCGATGCTTCTCATTTCAAACTTCCATTAAAACAAGACAAGAAGCATTGCTGCGTAGCAGCTGACCACTACAGAGGCACAAAAGACAGTTGGAATTTGATTCGAGAAATGGTGGAATTTAGGCCCAGGCGAGAGCAGCCAAGAACGAAGCAAAAGCCACGTAATCATGGCGAGAATAAACTTTCATTTTAATATACAAAAGAGTGCATTGTTTCCCGTGGCTGGAAGACAAAGAATCTCCTTTACCTTGGAAGAGAGGCCGGGGGATTCCTTCTTGATCCTTGTTTTGGTGTATAGCTGTCATCTTCCAGTTTATCATAAGAGTAAGTACCATCTGCGGGTGCTTCTTCACCAGGCACATCTTTGTTATTCATTGTCCGCATGCGGTATGTTGCACGGCGCAGGGCACGATGATGTTCTAGCTGCTCACTGTAAGAATAAAAGGGCAAAAATGATAAAAATTTACTAACTTTGGCTTCAGATATTTTGGCTAATATGTACACAAAGGCCTTGTTAAGGTAAAAAGCTACTATGACACAAATAATGATACTAAAATTTCAAAAGAAAAACGAAAAACAATTAAAGGTTATTTCCGAAGGTGACTATATTTGGAATTCAAATCCTTATCGCTCAAAGACCCATGGCTAGCCAGCGGCCCCAAAGTCGACTTTTGTATGACATGACAGTCGATTCTGGAATTGGTTCTGTTTGTTTGGCTTTTCATTAGGCGTGCAAGGGATCATGGTTATCAATGGGTCTTTAAGAAAAGGACAATTACCTTGGTGTCTTCGCATCCCTCTTTGAACTGGAAAAGAGAATCACAAAATTACTCCACGGTCCATATTTGGATTTTTCACCAAAATTCCTATTTTTGTGAAAACGCTTCAATTTCTCCATCTACATTAAAATGTACAAAGTCGTGCAACAAAATGATTGGATTTTCTGCCTATAAATCATCTCCAAATCAAAATTTCATGTACTCAAAACCTTCAACAAAATTTACACAAGTTTTGAAACCAATACTCGCTCCATTCCATTCCTTTCCTTCTTCAATTACGCTCTCATTACCGCAAAAGCTCTATTTAGCCCTCTCTCTTTAAGTTCCCTCTCTAAGAAGCCCCTCCCTTCTAAGCCAAAATTTTTAATAGGCCCTCTCTCTATAAGCTCCCCACTTATATCAAATGCGAGAGGATACCAAAGATATTCCATTTAATTAGCTAAAACAACTTTTGATGATAATTTAGATCTGGTTTGGGATCAAAACTGCGTTGAATTTGTGTATTTGACTCGTAAAAGTGTATGTTGATTCCGCAAATATGAGGTGAAATACCTAAAAAGCTATCGTCTATAGACTTGTTATTTGACTTTGTGAATAAGCCCCCCCCCCCCTCCCCTCTCCAATTCCAATAAACACCCTCTGGAGTCTCTGAAATTAAATAAGCCTCCCGGGGGCTTAATATAAAGCTTTTACGGTGTCTTATGTTACGAATATGTTTCAAAACATACTATAAATACCTCTAAATTAGAACACGGTGTACAGCATTTGTCGTTTTACAGTCCCTAGCCTAGCAAAGCCGACAGATGCATCAAAGTTGACAAGGACCTCCGTCTCAGGATCAATAAGCACAACAAAACAACAAATAGTAGCGGATAACGAGTATTAAATTTGCTCACAGTCGTCATGAAAGAACCAAAATTTAGTTACTCACGGTTCCAACAAATTATGTCTGATTGCTATTTTCTTTTATGTAATAGACAATAACACTAAAGATGGCGGTCACGCAAAGCATGCTGGTAACAAGCTCTCTGACAACCAAATTTTTATGTCGTTATGTTGTCGTCAGGAAGCTTTTTACCAGCATGCTTTGCAGCAAAACACAACGGAGTCTTTGGAGCCGCCATCTTTAGCGTTATCGTCTATTCTGGTTTTTTCATGCAGGATTCTACCGACTCACGAAACACCTTTTTATTCTACTGCATTTTATGATGTTCTTCAGAGTGAACACATAATATGGTTACATACGTTCCTTCCCACTTGCAGCACATAAGACACGTCAGAATTAAGATGAAAATCACTCCAATCAAATAATTGGTATAAGCACACACAAGAAACCACTCAAATTGGTACAAGGACAAACATCCATTTTAGTACTAAATAAGGTCTGCTTGTGTCACACTGTAATTTATTTCATGGCAGACTTTAGAATGAAAGCATACAGTAAAATTACTTACGTCCCCTCCCGCTTGCAGCACAGAAGACACGTCAGAATTGAGATGAAAATCACTCCAATCAAAATTGGTATGAGGACAAACATCCAGTCATTTGTCAAACTAGGTCTGCTTGTCTCGTAAGGAACAGTGTTGTAATTCATCTCAGTAAAACTATCCTTAGGGTCCGTTTTTGGAGTTACTTGCTGGCCAGTGGAAGTTAGAGATAATTCGACCTGGAAGAGATAATGACACTGTTTTTGCTATGCAATAAAAAGATATTATCGTACTTTCCACACTGCGCATGCGTTAATATATGTGGTGACCACAGTGATATCATTTAACAGCCAAGATTAGGTCTGCAAAAATTTTCGAAAACAGACAGACAGATAGACAGACAGAATCCATTGCGAAGCTATTGAGCAAGAATATTATGCTGCTTCGCAGTAATAAGTCTACATGACATGCTTTATATAATACTATCTATAGATTGCCTGGCATGTAAAACACTGACGAGCCATTTCCAGAGGCCTAACGAAAGCTTTATAACCGGTATTTTACTATGACTACTTTTACAATACTTAAGTATTGAAGTTGGTCTCAAACTACATCAAATGAAAGATATTTAAAATTAGCCCATTAGATCACGCAAAAATGCTACGTTAAAAACTTATAACTGTAGTGAATTTGATTCAAGGCTGACAATGCAATGGCAGTAATGCCATTATTATGTCTGTATTTAGATCCTGAATGTTTAGTGATAGCATAGTAGTGTTTCTTCAACTTTAGTCATCGTAGGATTATGCAAAAAAGAAAAGGATAGCTGAAGGAATCTTGTAAGAGATGCATTGATACTTAAACTCACCGTTGTTAGGTGACACCATGATACAGTGAATTCTCCAGAAGCGAAAGTTTTGTACACTGAGCTACTCGCTGCTTTTGGCTGTTGTCCTGCGCAGTATCTCGCATCTTTTAAAGCAGCAGGAGGAGCATTCTCTGATCCGATTGTTATGAAGACTCTATGAAAAAAATTTCACATTTAGCAAATAGTCACCGAAAAGCTTGCAGACAAACCTGTCTGTATGATATGACTTATAACGTTGAAAGGATAAATGATATGAACAAGCAGTTTTCAGAACTGCAATCAGGAGGAAGTAGGCTCTCAGATGGTATACAATTGTTGTCTCTAAAATTTGAAACAAAAAGTTGCTGTAAATACCAAGGGACATTTTGCTAAGCTCAAAACTGAAATTCCTCTTGAAATTCAAATTCAGCTCTTCAAGATCTTTTGATTGATGCCTAATTTTTGATAGGTTTACTTCATAATAGCGAGCAAGGACAAATAATAGGCCAGGTGCCTAGACTCTTGAAACAAACTATAATTCAGAGGCTTCAATACAATTCTCATATATATCTTGGGCGTAGATTAAACAATTAATGATCAGACTCTGAATTACATAAATAAAATCACGGATTAAATAGTCAGAGAAATATGGTCTGTCAGATCCCTAGCCTTTATGACGAACATGCCAAACAGATACCATATTCTCCTTTTCGGCATTACACCTTGATCAAAGCCATGCAAGTATTCATCAATCAAAACAAGCAAAGGCAACTTTCTAAAGCATTTTCAAAAGCAGGAAAATTTTCGGATCTGGCTCTTTATTTCTTTGTAAAATAAAAAAATCGATTCATTTGTCCTACTATTCTTTCAGTTTTATATTCGCAGTACAAGCGACTTGAACATGAACAAAAGGCTATTCTATCTAACTTTGGCAACTCTCTGGTGGGGGAACAAAAGATAAAAACTGCACAAGATAAAAACTGCACAGAGTTTCAAAAAGTTTTATATCTTAAACCTTTAAAATATCGCTGTCACTGAATGCCTGTTCAATGACAGAATAAGCATTCCAATCATTGTGTATTAGTGTGATCCATTCCCCTTGAGCAACGTAGTATCTCAAGTATAAAGTACCTCAAACATAGTATATAGTATCTCAATTTACTTGTGCAACAATAAACATCATTTTCTTTAAAAATTATATGGCGACATATTTGCCCCTTTCATGTTTTAGTGTAACTTCAAACCGATTAGAAAAATGAGTTCATATTTTATTACGATCACAATTTCCGCCCTTGAACAAAACAAAAGTAGGGTAATAAAGCCTTATGCTCACCCTTCTTTGACTCCAGTGGGTGTATATCTGCCTCCAGGCCTGTTGACTGTTTTATCGATCTTTGTCACAAGGTACGCATTAGGCCAAATACTTTGAACACTTTGAGAAAACGAACTGTATTTCTTTGCCAGTAGGAAGTCAGCAAGATCAAAATTTATGATCTTGAAGTCCACTTGATACTTCACTTGACCTTTAATCAATAAGGGAAAATAAGGTGAAAAAATACCTTTCCACTTTTCACAGGCCTCGATAAATCGTACACTGCGCTGATTATGACAATTGATGATTCAATCTTTAATCAAAAATCCCAAATAATACTTGGTGACTTTTTGTTGATTTTTCGGTGGCCTACAGTACTTCTTGAGTAATGAGCGATTCCTTGAAAAGTGTTGGTCTGGAAACAACCTAGCCTAAGCTTCGTAAAGACGTAAATTGAAAAGACAAAGAGAAAACAATTACTTTATATCAACACAAAGACTTTATTGATCACAAAAGGTGAAGATGTTTGAATTGATAAAATTAATGCTGAAAGATTGTGCAAGGTTGGGGCAACTGCTCGTGCAACTGATCATAACTCATCCACTTCTTACTTCCCATTCCGTCTCCAAGAGTCCCTCTATTGTGTTGTCTAGCTCAGTGTTTAGAAAATTTGATCAATGTTTTTCGATCGACTTGGGCTGCTTCCACACCAAGAGTTTTCAAGAAATCTCTTATAATGCGAGAAGTAGGAGGCCAAAATATGGAAAAACATTGCAGAGTATAATTTAGAATTTTGGCTACAGATTAAATTACCAATCTTCAAAATTGGCCTTGTGTACAATTTATTGAAGTATGAAATATTACACTTGAGTACACTAAAGCCGCATGACTGCAAACATATTACTTTATCGGGAAGCTTCAAGTTTATAATTTCAGGCCCTTTTTCTAATTAAATTCAAATATAAAATGCATTTTGCGTTATGATTACTGGTGATTTCAACTGCCGATCAACTCAATGGTGGGAAAATGATATAGAGAACAACGAAGGAAAGCTGTTTGAGCCATTAACATCTGATCTAGGCCTACATCAGTTGATTTCAGAACCAACACATTTGATGGGTAGTTCCAAGTCTTGCATTGATTTGATTTTCACTGATCAGCCTAACCTCGTTATCGAGTCTGGTGTTCATCCTTCATTGCATGAACAATGTCATCACCAAATAGTATATGGAAAATTATCTGTTTCGAATATAAAACTACCCCCGTACACACGCAGGATTTGGTACTATGACAAAGCAGATTTCGTTGCCATTATGAAAAGCATTGAAATGTTTCGCTGGCAAGAGCACTTTGACAACCTGACATGTCCCAATGAGCAAGTTGAATTACTTAATGAAGTTCTGTTAAACATTTACTCTAATTTCATACCTAACAAAGTTAAGACGATTAGACCTCACCAAGCACCCTGGATAACAGAAAAGGTTAAAAACTTTCTGAGGAAAAAGAATCGTGCTTACAGAAATTTCGTGAGGAGTGGCCAGCCAAATGATAAGTTGGAGGGAATACAGAAGATGATATCCGAAGGTTCGAAACTGATTGAGGATGCCAAACGAAATTATTTTCTCAAGGCAGGGAACACTTTAGCTAACCCTGGAACTTCTAGTAAAAGATATTGGTCTTTAATCAATACTGTCCTAAACAAGGCTAAGATTCCAATAATACCACCTCTTGTAGAAAACGGGTTATTTATAATGGATTTCACTGAAAAGGCACAGATATTCAATGATTATTTCATACTCCAATGTACGACGATCGATACAGGTAGTGAAATTCCACCTAATGTTCCAGCTCCTTCTTCCCTCATAAGCGATTTTCCTATTTCTGACGAAAAGATACTGAACATCATAAGGTCACTAAATCCTAATAAAGCACATGGCTGGGATGGAATATCAGTCAGAATGATAAAATTAAGTGATACTGCATTGGTTATTCCACTAAAAATAATATTTGGAAACTGTTTGAGACGAGGAATCTTTCCCAAAATATGGAAATATGCAAATGTAGTGCCGGTTCATAAGAAGAACGAGAAAAATTTGAAGGGCAACTATCGACCAATTTCTCTCCTACCAATTTTTGGGAAAATACTTGAAAAACTTATGTACGATTCTTTATATTCACATCTCGTTTCATGCAAGTTACTCAATCCGAATCAATCAGGCTTTCGTCCCGGTGACTCCACGGTTAATCAGCTCATTTCCATAACGCATACCATCTTTAAAGCCTTCGACTGTAATCCACCTCACGATGTTCGTTCCGTGTATCTCGACATTTCTAAAGCATTTGACAGGGTATGGCACGACGGACTGATATATAAACTAAAACGTTGTGGTGTCTCAGGAGAGCTACTTTCGCTTATCCAAAGTTTTCTTAAGGATAGAAAACAGCGAACAGTTCTAAATGGACAGAATTCTGCTTGGGGAGATATTTCGGCGGGAGTACCTCAGGGTTCTATTCTAGGACCCTTGTTTTTCCTTGTATATATTAATGATCTAGCTGCTGACGTAAAGTGTAATGTTAAGCTTTTTGCTGATGATACATCGTTGTTCACCGTAGTAGAAGACTTAAACTCAGCTACCAATGATATGAACCATGACCTAGAGTTGATAAGACAGTGGGCCTATGACTGGAAAATGTCCTTCAACCCTGATCCGCAAAAACAAGCTGTTGAATTGATATTTTCTACGAAAAGAATTGAAATGAATCATCCAGAAATTCGCTTTAATAACATTCCAGTGATGAAAGTAGATGAACATAAACATCTAGGAATTATCCTGGACTCAAAGCTTTCTTTTTCCGCTCATATCAAAGCAGCTATCTCTAAAACAAGAAAGGGCATTGGTCTGCTGAAATATCTCTCCAAGTACCTACCCAGACATACCCTTAACGAACTATTCAAACTCTATGTGCGACCCCATCTGGAATACGGGGATGTTATCTACCATATTCCTGCCAAAGTATGTGAATTTAGCGGTAATACTATTTTGTCAAGTTTGATGGAAAAGTTGGAGTCCGTTCAGTATTCTGCTGCTTTAGCCGTTACAGGAACATGGAGGGGGACATCGCGAGAGAAGCTGTACACAGAACTTGGTTGGGAGTCATTGAGTTCCCGAAGATGGAGTAGACGCCTTACGTTGTTTTATAAAATGATAAATAACCTGATGCCTGAATATACAATGGATCCAATCCCTCAACTTCAGCAGTCACATTACTCTCTTCGCAATCAGGATGTCATTGGGCGAATAAGGGCCAGAACAGAAAAATTCAAGTCCAGTTTCTATCCCAATTGCTTGACTGAATGGAATGAACTAGGTCCAGAGATTAGACTTGCACCCTCGGTTGCTATCTTTAAGAAAAAGCTGATCTCCAAAATCCGTCCCCCCGCTAAATCTGTCTTTGGGATTCATGATCCAATAGGATTATCCTATCTGACTCAACTTAGAGTGGGTCTTAGCAAATTATGCTTTCACAAATTCAAGCACAATTTTAGGGATTCTATAAATCCAATGTGCCCTACTAACGATGGTATTGAGACTACGGAACACTTTTTGTTGCTCTGCCCCTCCTTTGAGGTTGAACGTCGAAATCTTCTCGCTAGAGTTTTTGAATTACTAGAACCTTTTGGATATAATGATCTTTCAAATGAGGTTTTGATGCAACTTTTATTATATGGTGATAAAGATCTTCCAAATGACCTCAACAGAAATATACTCGAGTTGACTCTACATTACATCCACACAACTGGTCGATTCGATTAAGGTCACCGTACACCTAGATAAAGTCACTCAACCACCAAGTCCATTTTCGTAAAGTCTCTTGTCGCAGAGTCCCGTCCATCTATCCTTTTGTACGCCCGTTTCGCATTTGATGTTAGGCTTATATAGTGTAATTGATTATCCATCTCGTCTACACGACCCGAGCGATAAGGACCCTAGGCGGGGAACAGTGACGGGAACGATTGTTGTCGTTGTTGTTCTCACGGCAGGGGTTCTTGATTGTTCAACATTATTATTTATGTTGGCCTGACGTCCAATGTGAAACCGGCTCAAGTATTTAATTGTAAATAAAAGTCTTTATATTTAGTATTTTGTATTGTATAATTAGTTGTATTTTAGGTTTATGTTTAATCCCAGGGGGTAGTCATGATATTTTGCTCCTCCTGGTACGGTCCTTGTAGTGTAGTATAGTAGATTGTAAGTAGCGTCTTAGGTAAATTCTGTTGTTGTAAATTTTTAAATTGAATAGAAAAAAAATATATATATAAAATTTTTAACCAAAGCTCATAGAAAGCAATTTTCATGAAATTCTTCGCTTGAGAAAAAATAGTGCAATGTAAAGAAGGTACTGTAGCTATATAAAAATTCTCAAAATAAATTAAAGCCTTAGGCGTTAAAGTTGGAACTTTTAAAATCGGTTGGGTGTTGGGTAGTTTAGCATGTGTGATACTTGAAGGTGTTGTGGCACAGTGGTGTAATCCTCTGACTTTGTAGCCAGAACAGTCAGGCGGACAGGGTTCGATCCCAGGTAGAGCCCCACCATTTGAGTGTCATGATATTCGATTAATGGTCGCGAACTCGATTAGCGTCATGGTCGTGGACTCGATTAGGTCTTCTCTACTTCTGCGATCCCAGTGCTTGGTGCTAAAAAACGCAACTTTACCTTCACCTTCACTGCTCTTTGACATGGTGGTACTGTTTATTTACATAAAAACAATTCTTCACATTCTGATAAGAATTCTTGAAAAGTATGAATATTTTCAAACAATGGTTTTAAGAATTTTTAAGAACTCTAAGGGAAGAAAACATAGTGTATTCTGTCTAAAGTACGTACTTGCTTGTTTCGCTTCAATTGTAATTCTCATGATCTTTTTAATAGTACTGTAGTCATCTTTATTCCATCCAATAAGCTAGTATACAAAACAGAACAAAATCTACTTTTGTTTCAGCATATATACTGTTTATAATTTCTAATGTATGATATCTGCAAACCAAACAATTCCTTGTATATGCATTTCATATGTAAATGAAAATGCAAGAAACTCTAATTGTGCTAAATGTCTGATAAGCACTATTACGCTATATTCAAAGCATTTATTTGACAAAGATGCAGTCACACTCTTTTCTTACTAGATGGTGCTTGTGTTTAATATATGTAAAGAAGCGTAACTGTAGTGATGGTACAAACAATACTGCAACTTCTGCACACCAAAAGCTTGAGTAAACAAAAAGTTTGGTCTCTGACTGAAGGTAATCTACTTTTCGGTCACATTCAGTTTAACAGTTCGTCAGATTTTGTATAGGAAGGAGAAACCAACTGAGAGCAATTTTAGCATATATTCCAGCTTGTAAATTATGATTCCATACACTATAGAAACATTTTAATTTAAATAAGCATTTAATAGCCAACTAAGGAGGCAGTCTGACATGTATATGTGCAAATTGCTTCAGGAAGGATACAAAAATAGAACTCAATCCTTTATTAATCAAAGCAATAATTGCAATATTTTTCCACTTTAAAAATAATGACAAAAATACTTTTAAATGGCGAAAACAAACCTCAAGGAAAATCTGCCCAACATCTTTTTCAGTTGGTGTTCCATAAAGGAAAGCAGGCTGTGTTGGGTTCCTCTGCTCTAAACGGAGCCACTTGGGTAAATCTGGCATGTTCTCAACTGATGCTCTGAATTGGACATTTGCTGAAATTGATTAGGTATAACTCTATAGGACGTTGAATAAAATTGCGTTAAAGAACAAATATCTTTAGGTTTGTTTTCATTGGTCTTTTTGCAAAAGCTTTACAAGGAACTGTTGGGTAATTCCAAGTTGCAAGCTTACACCTCAGAGATGGTCTGACTCATACTTTTGTTGAGCATCAATACTAAGAGAACAATGAACCAGACTTTAATAACAATGAACCATACTTTAATAACAATGAACAGACTTTAATAACTCCACTTAAACAACAATAGCATCTCAATTTACTAAGGTGCAACACTATAAACATTACTTTAATTTCAAAAATTATTTGAGGACATTTACATATTGCTTGTTATGGACATTGGAAAGGACATGCCAGTACCATTTTCCATAGCTGAAATTGTTCTGATAAATAACCACCATTAAAAAGTTACTACCATTATATGATTCCAAGTAGGACAAATTTCCTTTGAAAACTAGGAAGGAAATTCAATTGACACCATAGAGTACAGACTGCATTGGGTAAATTGGCTAGTTTAAGGGTAAAATTGATTGTGTTGATGGAAAATGCTAGTCTGCGTCACAGACCATAACGATGAGGAGTTATGGTCTGTGTGATGGACTTATTTTTGTTGTCCCATTTTCACAGAGATCTTGTGAAATCTATTATTCAAATAATGATATTGGCTTGTCTGGCTCTTTGTTTGTTTAATTTATGCTGAAGTTGTTGAGACAACAAAAGTGAGTCCAGCATATAGACCATAACTCCCTCTGGTTATGGTTTGTGACGCAGGCTAGGGTAATGCTAGATCATGAACTGTTCAAGCAAAATTTGCAACAAAGGCTAATTTCTGTGATGGCCTACGCCCTTTTAGAGAGCATCATTGAAGATAAATAAGAGTAGTTCAAACAGTGGTTGCTAGAGAACATCTGTGCATCTGTTAATCAAGTTTTCTATGAAATTTATTCATAACTTTTATATTCATATTCATAAGGTGTTGTGGCGCAGTGGTGTAATCCTCTGACTTTGCAGCCAGAACAGTAAGGTGGACATGGTTTGAGCCCAGTTCAAACCCCACCACTCGAGCATTATGACAAGGGAGTTGTGGACTTGATTAAGTCTTCTCTCCTTCTACAATCCTAGTGCTTCATGCTAAAACCACAACTTCACCTTCATTTCAATTTTTGCTTTAACCCACAGATAAAACAGTGGTGCAAGCCACACTGCACTGATCATGTTTAATGCAACAACGGGACTGTTAGTAATGTCTTTGAGCCAGTGATGATTAGACAGACAAATCATATGATTGTTCAGTGTAATCCTTACTGATTGCAAGACATAACCAATACTCCAAGTGAATCTTATACTGATCAATCACAATATGACGATTGCACCAGTGTTCTACCTGTGACCATTTTATCCATGAAAACCCTAAAAGACCGGGATGTGGGTATGTCCGTCATTCCTGAGAGAAAACATTTTTGAAGATGTAAAGTTTGTAAAAGGTAACACACTTACTCGCTTTGAAAAGACTTTTCTCTATTTCATATTGGAAATGAATATGGCTTTGAGCTGCTCTAGTGATGTCACTCCTGCAATGGATGTCATGGACCAGCAGCGCTGCCAATACTGAAATATAAATAAACAATTCAGATTTGCACACACTTTTCTAAGTATATAAGGAAGAAGTTTTGGCTTTCTCACTGTTTCGTTTTGTTTCATTAGTTCTGTATATTCGATTTTGATTAGTATATATAACTTGTATATATTTAAACAATGTATATCTTGTTAGCTATTTTGTAAACGATCAAATTAAAATAAAATTACACACACACACTGTTGACTAGCAGGAGAGGACAAATTACCTTTTCATTTCAGGGGGAAAAACCGTTTTCACTAAAATAGTAGCTTCACACAAACATGCTTTAGAATTACCATTGCATGAACTATTGATCTGTTATCTATGTATCTCTATTTTGACAATGCTGTAATATTTGATATACTGTATACCTCATATTTTCTTTTTCTTTTTGACAACATTTTATGGCCAGCTAGATAAGATATGCTTTACTTTGGTCATATAGGATACAGATCTTTCTATATATACCTGTAAACTACCGGGTGTCCCAAAAAAAAGTATACAGATTTGGTCAACCCTAACGATCAGAATTTAGCATGAATCAATCCGAAATCATTTTTAAAACATTACTCGATAGTTAACTTGAACATAGATACCTTGTTTTTTGACATTGGTGCTTCCAGAGCAGAGGTATTAATCTTCAAAGGACAAATTTGCCTCCACCTCCAAACCAGAGCTTTGGCGTTTTGGCCTAAGCAAATTCTTGAAGCACAGCGAAAAAGTCAACAATAGACTTGAATATTTGAAACAAGAGGAGACAAATTAAAAATTGCGCAACAGATGCGTTTCACGAAATATAATTTACGTGGCACTTATCATCAAGGGAGCTCCGAAGTAAACTTCATTCATTTTAATTTCCACAATTTGTTTCACTTAAAATGAATGAAGTTTACTTCGGAGCTCCCTTAATGATAAGCTTCACGTAAATTATATTTTGTGAAACGCATTTGTTGTGCAGTTTTTAATTTTCTCCTCTTGTTTCAAATGTTTTCAAGGCTATTGTTGACTCATTCGCTGTGCTTCAAGAATTTGCTTAGGCCAAAACGCCAAAGCTCTGGTTTGGAGGTGGAGGCAAATTTGTCCTTTGAAGATTAATATCTCTACTCGCAAAACACCAATGTCAACAAACAAGGTATCTATGTTCAAGTTAACTATCGAGTAATGTTTTAAAAATAATTTCGGAATGATTCATGCCAAATTCTGATCGTTAGGGGTGACCAAATCTGTATACATTTTTTTGGGACACCCGGTATGAAAAAAGTTGAATTGAATTGCAAAATTGAATTGGATGGGCCCTGATACCAACGTTGATGTAGATGCCCACATGTGTCTGCCATTTCTAGCATTCCTCTGTCTTCATCACTGGAAAGTTTGCTGTGCATGTGCAAAACACATGCACATGCTAAAATGTTCGCGTTTTTACATAGCGTACACACACAATAGGGTTTCTTTGGCTAGCTTTGTTCATGCATGCAAATGCCAATTAAACCAAAACATGCCTGTGCTGATATCAGCAGACTCTCTTTGTGCCATGTCACTGATGCCCAGACTCTACTGGACGAGAAACCTCTCTAGAAAATAAACCAGTCAAGTTTGCACAACACAAATAAGCTTTGCAGCTGTTGTTGTTACAATGCATCGTTGAAAGATGCTCTCGGGACTGCATCCCATGTCAGACTGGAAAGTTTGCTGTGCGCGGCCGATTTCTCCGCCGTGCACTTTATATTTCAGCCGCGGTACTAGCCGCAAAATTTTCGTAAAACAACAAAAAGAAACAAAAGGCCTATTGTTTAGCAACACAAATACAGCCGCACAAACGATGTGAATGAAGGAGAGATCCTCCGCGCATTCTGCAAACTTTCCAATCTGGATTCCATGTAGGTTCCGCCACAGATCTGTGGCGGGCAAGAGCATCACAAACAATGGAACAAAACAATGATAACGATAGAATCTTGCAAGGCCTTAATGTAAAATTCCCATACATTAACATTAAGGCCTTGCCTAGAATCTTTTGTTCTTGGCAGGAATGTGTGTGGTGGGGCAAACTCGTGGAATGCACTCTGGCTCCCTTCATGCCTGATCTAAATATATAGTCAAGAGCACCACTGCTTTTGCGTTACTTCTGAACTTCTTTTTGTTTACAACACCATTCAGCCCCCTTGTATTTGTAACGGCTACAAAATAATTAATACACAGGCGACAGCAGGGGCGTCGTGGCACCTGTAGATTAGGGGGGGCCAAGCTCCAAGATTTTCCGAAAAAGTCAAAAGTTGTTCAATAATGCTTTTCTTGGTTCATGAGATACTGGATAAGTTTATCATTTGACTTTATGTGAGATTACTTGAGACATTTAAGATGGATGGAGGTGGTTCATCATCAAAATTAGAGAGAAACCACAGAAGCCTTCGAGTTTAAAGAACTAGAACTGTTGATTTATCCAATTAAAGTAAATTAACTGGGGGGTAATCAAACGAAGTGTTCTGGGGGCTAAGCCCCCAGAAAATTGTTTGAGGATACGCCCTTTACTTTGGCTTAGAACGCTTCTCTCGACCCCATGTTTGCCGGTATCAACATAGAACTTTTGACCATTTTGTGAAATATTTTTAACAGTCAGCATCCATCCCCAGGAAAATTTTGAGTAAACAAAATTTTATTTGGCTTAGAATCCCTTTCTCCATCCCATCTTTACCAATGCAATTGGAAACTTTGACAATTTTTTAACAGCTTTCTATGAATCACCATCTTTGGGAAAGTTTTTGCGCAAAGACCTTTATACTTTTTCCTAGAACGCTTCTCGTAGTCCAGTGTTTGCATTACCTGAAATGGAAGCTTTGAAAATTCTGTGATAGTACGTCTGGAAAATTTTTAAAAATATCAACCTTTACTTTGGCTTAGAATGAATATCCCGGTCACCTTCCTGCATTTCTTGGAAAAATTTTTACACACCCTACCTATATCCAGCTACTTTCTCCTCGTTTTTGGAAGAATCTCGAGGACCATCTTTTCACAGAAGTGGGGACCTGATCACTTTTGATTTCTATAAAAAAGATATTCTGCCTTTTGAAGTAAATGATATCCGAATTTAGTTCAATTTACAAATTCCAGAGCACGTTAAGACTAAAAAATGCATTTCACCCCCTTTGTTTTAACAGACAAAAAAAATCCGAGAATTTTCCGACGAAGCACTCATATTTCCGAAAATCCGATGATTTTGAAAATAGGGGGGGCCATGGCCCCCCCTGCCCCCCCGGCCACGACGCCCCTGTGTAGGGGGCTTGGTATATTTTTATCTCTAAGAATCCAGAGGGGGGCAACAGTTTGAAAATATAACCCCATAACCAGATTTCACTAGATCCT
>REGM01000171.1:526908-545274 GCA_004194415.1 Aurelia aurita
TGAAGGCAACTGTTTCAACAAAGGGCAAGGGAGGCAATGATTGAAATGCAGAAGATTACTTGACTTTGCCAACACAACCCAACTTGACTATTGTATGATGTCTTCACAGAAACTGCTTTTGGCACTTTGTTTTGACAGGGTGGTTGATATCCCCCTGTTGCAAGGTGTTTGCTACTTTTTGGAAACATTAAGAGTACATATTATTGAAAACATCCTTCTTTGCTTTAAGAAATAAAATTATGTTACACATGCCATATGTTGTGATAGAAAAAAGTATGTTAAGATTCTTGAAGGATATATAGAAAATGATTGGATACACCAATTATCTATCAATGCTAAAAAACTATTGTGATGCAAATCATGTGAGCTGTTTCACCTATGGCTATGCACATGAGTTTCCTATTATATTTTGACTTACATTATATATTGCAATTTCTTAACAATAAATTGCCTCAGTTTTTTATTTTCAGAAATATTTTATTTCCAAAAACCTTCCTCCAAATTTCTATTGTTTTACAAACCTTCCTACGGTCAATGACCATGCGACCGTAATGTTTTCTGGACTCTGCAAGGTTTCATACCCCAACTATTTTGGTGCTCAAAATTTTCATACCCCATCAAAATCCCCCTTAGAATTTTGGTACCCCGGTGCCTTTCCCTCCGCCCCCCTCCCAGCCATACTTTATGACAGCTCCCTAAGATGAAAAAATGTTATTGTTTGTAGCAGCACGTGTCCAACAGCATATGTCGACGGTTCTAGCTAATTGGCGCACCTGCAAGTTTCTGCAAACCATAACCGCTGCTTTCCTGCAGCTTGTGCTAAACTAATTTGCTCATTACCTATAGTACGTACAGTTGATAGCAATTAGCGTGTACTAGTTTTAGCAAAATATTGTATTGTCAGAATGAAAATTGCATGGCGTGATGAACTTCTCTACAGGATGTCGATAATTATTTATACCCATACACTCCCATTGAAACAAAACAAATTATACTAGCAATAACAATAGTCAGAGAGTGCTGCGAACTGGGTTTACTCACAAAAATGTTCGTCAAAATGTTTAAGATTCTGGTCAATAGCAACTTGTGCAGGCAATGTCCTCATGTAAGAATCCTCTAAAGTCCTGAAATCATGAAACTTCAAAAATAGATACAGTTGCATGACAAATTGGTTGGTATATTGCCCTTTGATTAAGTCAATTGACCATCTCTATAATGAGGTATTTGCTATGCAACAATAAGATGTTAATATCATACTTTCAATACTGCGCATGCGCTAAGTTCTGTGTTAACCCACAGTGATATCATTTAACAGACCCGATTGGGTCTCCAAAAAATTTCGTTCTACATACATACATACATCGCTCGCTCGCTCGCAGGTTTTCAATTCAACTCGAATAGATTGCGGCTCCGCCGCAATCATAACAACAGTTTTGCTGAAGCATCAGGTTCATGCTAATTTTGTTCCTTCGGATCATTGCCAAAAAACAGGCCAGATTTAGTAGGCCTTAGTGGCTTTAGCAATAGCATCGGTTCCTGTTGATTGACAAGGAAATTTCTACAGCCAATAAGTCAAGCTGCAGATAGAAATAAGTCAAGCTGCATAACAAGGGCTTCAAAATCTTTCTTTGGATTGAATGGCTTGTAAGGAATTTTAGCTACTTTCCTATAATTCTTACCGTTGAGTTTTTGATATCTTGGCTATTTTTCAAAATGACAGTGTTTTCTTTTTATGAAAAGAATTCAAGGAATGTTTCGAAAAAAATTAAAACCATCGTGATTTCTAAATCAATGCAGAAAAATTGACGGAATCTTCAAGAAACCATACTTTATGAAGGGCTATAATATAGTGTAAGCAGTCAGCAGAAGCATGTCGCACTTCTGGTTTACGATTTAGAACTTTGATGACGCCATGATCTCAAGCAAGTTGAAGAATAGAAAACGCTGTAATTTTTCTTCCATTAATTTAGGATTTAGAAATACGATAGTTTTAATGTTTTCAAGATTTTCCTCGGGATTTTCCTTCAATTCTTTTTGATGAATAGAAAAACGCTGTAACTTTGAAAAGTACAAGAAATTTTTTTATAAGAAACTAAGAATTTGAGCCAGTACTGAAAGTTTCTTTGAATTATCAGATTTTCAGTATTCAAGGTTTCTTACGAGTTTCTTAAAGGTTTGATGGCAATCTTCATGTTTACTAACTGTGCCCTCGTGAACATTTTAAACGCAAGTTTTTGAAGCCTTTCCAATGTTTAGACATTACTCAAGTACCTTTCCAGTAATATGATGAAAGAAACAAGTGAAAATAAAGTAAAAATATCCTAAGAATTTACTTTGTTAAAATAAATAGCTTCTTTAGTTATATTTTCCCAGTACTGGAGCTTCTATAACTTTTGGCGATCTGAGAGTTGAGTTTCTTATAAGCGGTTTCTTATAAAAAAATACGTGTATCAAAATATAAAAAAACCAACGGTAGATTTTATAGTAAATTTCCTGAAGTTTATTTCAAGCATTTTAATCCAAAGAAAGATGTCAATAGTCGTTCACACTATCCTTTTTAAAACATTGAAATCTACGCTAACGAAGAATTATGTTACTGTGGCAGGTGCTAATATGCTAATATGACATCTCATCCTGCCACTTTTTATGAATAAGTTTGAATTAAAGAAATATTGAATGGTTAAGATGAAAATTACACGAGCTTTGCTTTGTTATGTAAATCACATTACAGCTGGCGTCTTCTTGGTTTTATAAGTTTTATTCATCAATTTGAGACAAGTAACGATACTTTAGCTACTCACAGTCGCAAATGAAATTGGCTGGGATAGGCGAAGCCTTTCAAAACATGACTATAAAGGAAGAAAGTTGTTAAAGTTCGTGAAACTGAAGGTGAACATGTGATCTGGTACGTAAGCTTTCGACTTTTTTCCGGTGCATTTCGTTATTGAAATTTCTAACATTTGCTCTGAAAGCAAAGACAATAATGCCTTGAACTAAAAGCTATCTATTCATCTCATGACAAAACATTTCAAGACTGTCTAGAAGGTAAAAAACTGACCAGCCTTTCCTTAGGCCAAAAGAAAGCTTTATAGAATTGTTATATTCTGATCACTATTTCGACAACGAAATGTTTTACACGTTTTTTTATTAGAAACTTGGATCAGGCCATAGTACTAAAAGTTTCTTAATTTAACATGAAAATTTCGGCATTTTAGTACTAAAAGTTTCTTAATTTGTTTCTTATTTTTTATGTGCATGAATTATCATGCAGTTTTTAAAACTGCTGCAGATATGTTTCTTTACTTGGAAAAATCAGCGTGTTCTAGACTAGTACATTCAAAATATTACTCAAGAATAGGGGTTCAACTACATATTTTCCTTGTTAAAATACGTAAATAAAGATAAGAACTCGGTGTTCCACAATCACATGGTAGAGAGACATGATGCGGTTCCGCAAGGACTAGCTTTGGATTTACTCGCCAAATGTCCAGGTGATGCGATGCTCAGGCAAGTCACCGAAGCAGTCTTTATGAACGAATGCAATCCAAACTTGAACACAAAAAGGAATGGGGAACTTCGAATAAGTTAAGAGAACGCAGAAACGGATTCGAGCCAATTAATTTATCGAACTTGAGATCAGAGAACAGTCAAAGAACGCAACATTCGCGAGATTCAAGCATTCTCACTGAAGAGGCAGCCGGAGGAGGGCTGCGAAAATTTTGAGAAAACAACTAAAAGAAAAATGTGTAAGTGTGTTTAAAATAATTGTTTATAACAAGAAGGTATGAAATTACCAAAATATAACTAATCATACTACAACACACGGGATCTATTAAGATCATTGGCGATAACCGCTGGTGAAGGAAAATATGACATATTTTCCATAATATCTTTGAATTTTGCTTTTGAAAGTTTAAAAGTTTCTTGGCTCTTTCCCAACTTAGTTCTAGAGTTTCTTAAATTTTCGGCCATCCTAATACTAGTTTCTTATAAACCAGTTTCTTATAAAAAAACGTGTATAATAGTTACCTAAACTTGCTCCCTAATTTAAGTTAGACTTCTATCGATAGGTTAAAGCAAGAATTTTTTAGACCAAAAAGTACTTGTACTGTTGGAAAATTGTAGAAATAAATCAAACGGACCAACCTAAATTAGATTGGTCCGTTCGATTAATTTCTACAATTTTCCAACAGGTACAAGTACTTTTTGACACACCTATGGCATGTGTTTTAATGTCTATTGATGAGGCTCTAAACCAGAAACAGAAAATATCCGCGGTAGACACTGTGGATTTATATCTGCAAACATATCGAAATCTTTATGCTATGGCATAGCATATATGGTTCAAAGGTTCCCAGGATCTGTGTTACGCGTAGCAGGCATATAACTGAGGTATAACTAGGATCCAGAAAGTAAGTCAACAAAGTGAAAGAAAAAGAAAGAACGACGGTGTAAGTAGCCAATCAAAATGCTTCTGGTATTTATAATATGAAACATACTGCTTCCATAGCTATTTATTAAAATCTAAAACGAAATAAGATCTTGCATAGATATTTTTGTCCTATGATTTCTAAGATTTCATAAGGATTTTGCGTCCATGTACTGGCCTAAGCCAGCTAAGCAAACAGGAAAAAGTGAATCCAAAGTCACACATTGTAGGATCAATTTTTAGAAAATTAAGAAACCGTGTGCTACCTGGATTAAAAAAATTAAGCTAAGGAACTTGTAATTTGTAGCGTTCATTTTCCTTTTCGACACTGACTGTATTGAAAAATCCTTCTGACATCTTTTTTGGTGTGATTTCTGTCAATACTTGTTTTGAGATCCTACTATCACTATGTGCTTTGGAAGACTTTTTAGCAAAAGTACATCAGTTCTACATTCAGAGCAGTGAAAATTTAAGAAACTCACAAGAAACTTTTGGTAGCAAAAATGTCCTAAAATTTAAGAAGCTTGCTTCCGCTTCCAACTTTCGCTCATCTTATTGCATTGAATTGATGTTGTAGTTGTAGCGGTATCAGTCTACTACGGCTATGTATTGAGTCTACTGGACCTACTGCGAGCCCCGGGGACCCAAATTTCTTATAAAAACCGTTGAAAAACGAAATCATTTGTGTGTAAAGTGTAAATTCAAAATAGGATTCTCCTGTTAACTTCAAATCCTGCTTTTATTAAACGAGTGTTAAATCATGTCCAGTCGTATTTTTTTGAAAACCTGTCTGCATTTTTTAAAGGAAACCGATTCATTCTGTCTGATCCATGTCGGTAAATATTTAAAAAGAAATTAAAAATCTTCTTCATATCGAAATTTCCCCATGACAGCAACGAAAGCCAGAAAGAGTTTATCCGTCTTGCATAATACCTGCATCAGCAAGGGCAAATAATCTTTCAATAGAGCCGAACCGGATGTTTACATTTGCGCGTTATTCAATCAGATTTGACCATGACGTCACATAAACAAAAGAAACGGCGGGAGAAAGTACCCCTCACGTTTGGCTCGTCGTGCCAGCGACTATATGGTAAATTCAGTAAAAATTCATATTTTTCAACTCAGCACTAATATCTTTAAATTTTCCTCGCGGATCTTTTTAAAAGAGCGCGTAAATCTGGAGAAAACGGCTTTTGAAGTAGGCCCATCATTTGGGGTCTTCATCCTTACCAAATAAGCCCTCCAAAAACGAAGTAAAATCGAATCAGTGTCTTTCTATTTTGGAAATATCATCGCAAATACACTAACAAAGCCACAGCTGGCTCTTACACAGTACCGAACTTTTAATACCGAGGCAGTGGCAACGCAAATCTTCGCATTTTTGAAACGAGACCAACAGTAGTGGATCTCCTATTCGGGTAAAATCGTGCAAAGAAGGCAAAACGCGATCGATTTTCGTTTCTGTCTTAAAAATTGTTCATCTGAAGTATTTATAAAACTTTGATCTTTGCTTTTGCTGTCCCCAACTCTCAGAAATATCCAGTGTACTTCATGTCTTCAAAACTATGTAATTGGGTAGACGAAACGTAAATGCTTTTACCTGTTTACTTCCTTTACTTTGGATCCCTGCCCGTTATCGATCTCTCAAATTTTGTATTTTGAGCGTAACGAAAATACATTGCCATTAGTGCGAGAAAAGCTTTATGCATCTCCTTTCCACTGAAAATTCATGTTTCAATATTCAAGAACAAACACAAGGTTTAGCTCATTACCCCAAATAAGTAAAGGAGCAAGATTTTGATCAAATGAATCAAATATGTCTAACCTTGAGAATAAATCATTTAACAGATCCAAAGATGTAAAGTAGCCTCGGGAACACAACCATTCCCATTTTAAACTGTAGCTTTGTGCTGTTTTTATGCGAAAATATTGTCCTGTTGATTCAAAGGGTCTGTTATTTCTCAATGTGGCTTCCCGCGAAAGGTTTTAGACACAAGTGCAAGCAAAAAGCAACACAACCAAGGTGCCTACGATAGAGAAACATTATAGATAAAATGTACCTGATTATTTCCTGGAAACTTCGTTGATAGAATGAACTTATTGGTAAAGTTGAACTATCCGATCACACTTTGCTAGTTAAGCATGCAATGTAGATAATTCTTGTAAGCAAATCTCCTCTCGTTTCGGGCAACAACAGAATACTTCACGGATTCCTTACTCCAACCGACATTTTTGTTGACAATCTTTGGTAACCTGGAGGCACTTGTCCATCAAGTCCCCTACAGTAGCTTGTTTTAACATTTCGTCTCAATCAGAGACGTAGGAACCGGGGGGCACTGGGGGCACGTGCCCCCCCAAGATTTTGGAATAAACGAGGCCACTCGAAGTTTTGACCAATGATCGAAGAGAGCTAATGTCACGCTCAGAAACTGACGAACGAAATCGGAAATTGATGAATAATGTTTATAAATGAAAATTATATTTTGAAATGAAATGAAATCAACAAAAAGAATCATTAAAATTCAGCAAAGAAGTTTAGATGTTCGTTGCTGTGAAATCAAACCACATTTCACATGTTGATTCCCTAGGAACGCAACGACGAGGGAAGACATAAGGCTGATATCCTATGCTATACCTTCTCCGTCGCCACTGCCTCAGTAATATAAGTATGGTACTGTTAAAAAGCTAACTATGGCTTTTTTAATGTATTTGCAATAATATTTCCAAAATAGAAAGACACTGATTCGATTTTACTTGTTTTTGGAGGGCTTATTTGGTAAGGATGAAGACCCCAAATGATGGGCCGTTTTCCCCAGATTTACGCGCTCTTTTAAAAAGATCCGCGAGGAAAATTTAAAGATGTTAGTGCTGAGTTGAAAAATATGAATTTTTACTGAATCTACCATATAGTCGCTGGCACGACGAGCCAAACGTGAGGGGTACTTTCTCCCGCCGTTTCTTTTGTTTATGTGACGTCATGGTCAAATCTGATTGGCTAACGCACAAATGTAAACATCCGGTTCGGCTCGCAGGTGAGATTTGCGATAACGCAAAATCAATCATGCAAAACACTTGAATTATTTTTATTCGCAGACATTTTCAGGATACATCTAATTTGAGACAGACTTTAGTTTTTAAACCAAGCTTTATCAGAGAAGAAAACGGAAAGTAAAGACGGTTTTACAAAGTTATAGAAGTGTTTTGAAGTGTTGGAGCCCGTTGGAGCCATCGCCGCCCGTTAGGCTCACTACTGGTGCTTAGGCTACGTAATGGTTCATGCGGAGCATCATTACTTGTTTTGATCTTTGGCGCCTTCGATGACCTTGAAGGCAAAGGTCTTTAAAGTCTTAAGCAGCATGACAAATAAAAAGAACAATATGAGAGCAACAGATATTGTTCCTTTTTACAAAGGAATCTTAGTATTTAATGTCATGTCATGTTCTGGAGGTTAAAGCCTCACGACTTGTAAAAACCAGGCTTTAGAGTAGAGCAAAAGGAAAACCGATACTAAAGGATGGTTTTACACTGGTTTTACCCGCTTACAAAAGAACCTTAGCCACGAATTTAATCCTCATTACCACTATAAAATGTCGCTATCAGTTGTCAATTTAGCCATTTTCTTTGTTAACCAGACGTAACGCAAATCAAAGCCTGAAGCAGCAGAGAAGAGATGGCCTAAAACCAAACCATGCGAAGAAAGAATGTCCTAACTGGAAGCAATGAGCGGAATGCATTACCGGTTTATGAAAAGATTTATTGTTTCTGCTGTGCTGGTGATACTTGGAGGATTTCTGTTGATATCAAAATGGACTCAAAGTGGTTTCAAAGTACATGATGTCAAATTGATACAGCGAGACGGTTGGCAAACATCATATCACAACAAAGTGAAGCGACTTTTCCCAGACGATACTACAATTAAACACGGTGAGAAATAATCTCCTGCGATTACTCAAAATGTTTTTCTATTCACGAGGGATTCAAATTGGATAAAGAATCCCTCAACGGACTTGAAAGTTGTGATATTTTTCTGTCGTGTTAATAAACGACAGTGGAAGGTTAATAAAACGTTCGACGCGAATAAGACCACAAGACGAAACATGTGTGCTTTGAAATGGTGTTTTGAAATGTTGTTTTGAAATTCCTTTAGGCAATTTCTATGCTACTAGCCATTCTGCAAACAACTTATAAATTCAAGCTGGTCGGAGAATTTCGTGTCACATTATAATAAGGGCAGTGTGAGTTTAATCCTTCACTTCATTCAAAATTTAGGGTTTGATCAAACCTGTGAAAGGAAAGTTAATTTTCCACAGATAACCAGAGGACTATTATTGAAAAGATATAAATAAACTTTTCTTTCAACTATGTACTAGCATGTACTAGCTAGTACATGCTCGCAAAACCACATGGTTGATATTATAAAGGTTTGTTGTTGATCTTTCAAATCTGATTTATTTTGCTGTTGAGGAAATCAAAGCAAGGGAATTTGAAAGGAGATAAGATCTTTCCTAGATTCTCATGCAAAATTGAAGGAAAGGATTTTGCAGATTTTACATGAAATTCTTCGGTAGTGAAATCCGATAATCCAACAAAACTTTTAACAAATCCGCTCACATTTCAGTGGAATCCGGAATCTGTCCATATTTCTATCTGTCTATAGAATTAGTTTTATTACTACATATTGTACCAACTGTAAATAATTTGATAACAATAATAATAATAATGTCCGAAGTTTAATTCAATGCCATGTCAAGATCCGTTAATTGAAGCAAAGTATTTCCATAATCCGAAATTCATATACAAATGTTGCCACAAACTGACAATTCAAAAATCTCTATGCCCCCTTATAATGAGACCCTCCTAGGGGAGGTCAAGCTTCCCTTTGGTCTCTAGTCTGGTTGTTATGCAATTAATCTTTTGTAAAATTTGTATTGTCCGATATGCAAGATAAACTTTTGACTTTCAAGCTGCGAGAGGGGACTGTAAATTGTATGATAAAGGAAGATAAAATCTGGGGGGCTGCCCAAAAATTATTCATTGTTTAAAAACAATTTGCCCAACTCAAGGTGGCTCTTTTGGAAGAATATGGCCAATCTTTGCAAATATTTCCAACATTGGGGGCTGCCACAAACCCCCAGCCCCCTGACTCTTATTATGCTTATGACGACTTGCCAGAAACACTGAACAATGATCCAGTGACAGCCAGGACATGCTAATAGCCACCCAGATATTAAGAAACCAAAAGATGACCATTATTATCGTTAAATCAATTTTTTGGATCCTTAAATCAATTTCTCGATCCTGTTCGGCACCATCTCTCAACCAAAAACCACAATTCTCAAGCAATCAATTTAAGAACAAAGTCCAAAAAGTAGATGGTTTCTTGCTATTGTAAGGGAGGTCATGCAGCTAAAAATAGTTCTATTGAGATAAACCCATAAACAGGCTGTGTAAGGGATCTTTCTGTATGCTTTGGATGAAGGAGGGTAAGATCAAACTGAAAGGCAGGATTGCCAAAAAATGGGGCAAAATCAAAGATCTTTTCTTAGCAATACTTACCTTTCATTAAAATATTGCTGAAAAAGTTTTTCAAATGGAAAATATAGATGTTTTGGAAAAAGGTGTTCAAATTGCAGTCTGTGATAAATTTAGAGCTTAGACAGCAGTTAGAATCATATAACTGGCAAAAATAAAAGATACCATTGAAGCAACTTGCACAAAAAACCCCCCCAAAGCTAAGTTTCAATGACAGATTTTTACAAATAGAATATTGCGTTCATTGATTAATTTGTGATTCAATGCTGGCCAGATTGTTTTTTAAAAGTGAGAAAAACTAATTTTTTCTCACATTTAAAAAAAACCATCTGGCCAGATCACAAATTGATCAATGAAATTGAAAGGCAATGTTCTGTTTGTAGAAATCCGTTAAGGTTTATCTTTGAACTTTTCTTGCGCAAGTTGCTTTAAATGATATTTTTGTATTTTTGCCCATTGTACGATTTTAACTGCTTTCGTAGGCATGTCTACCATTTCTTAGCCCCATTAGCTGTGCAATTGATTCCTGGTTTTCTACCAGAATTCCAGTAGAAATCTTCAGAAGAAATCTTCAGAAGAACAGGCATCTGAGCTGACAATAGGTGACAATTCATCACCTATAAATAGGAATGTCGCACCCCATTTCATAGCCTTAGCAGCATTGTTTCCTATAGACATGAAAAATAGATTTATAGCAAGCCACAAGGTCTAAGTTGGAGATCAAATTCTAATTAATCTCTTTATCATTTTGTTGAATGGAATTCATGTGTCTGGAAGACAAGGGATTTGAATAGATACTTGAGTTTTATCCAAAGAACTTAAAACTGTATTGTCGAAATGAAAGCAGTCATATTGTTATGAAACATTTTATAGACCTCACAGCCAAACAGAGCATAAGAACTGTGCCTTTATTTTTCTTTTGAAAACTCATTGAGAAATCATGGCTGCAAAGCTGTGATGGATCATGAATGATAGGACACCAAGAGTGTATCAATGTTGAATTTGTATAAGTATCAAGGTTGAGGAGGGGGGTCAGTGGGGGTCTAAGACCCAGGGCCAAAGACCATAGGGGCCCATAACTAATAACTCAGGTTTTTCAATGCCTGTGTTAAAAAACGGTCCATCAATATTTGATATTTCAAATTTGATATTCTTTAGTTTTTAAGGTTCAAAATTTGAGGAAATACAGACTTTGAGCTTACGAGATTATGATCTTTATAACGACCAGCTGTCTCTGGTGCACATGTACGCCTTTGGCACACCTTCCATACTTCATTCTGCAAGGGGCCAGTTTTTCATTTGACCTTGGGCCCATATATCCTCTCTGCTGCATTGATCAGTATTGAGCCACCTCCCACTCTGCATGTGTTGGGGATTTATTTTAATTAGTAGTAGTGAGCCTGTAGTGAGCCACCTTATCACTGATCCATGAATTAATTTGTTAGTTTAATGAGCCACCTTAAGAGCAGATCAATTCATGTTTGAACCTACATCTACCGCTGGGTGGGTCAAAAATAGTTTCTCCCTATTTGAAAAATCACCAAAATTCGAAAAACCAAGTAAGCCTGAATTCGTCTTTTTGAGGTGTTGCAACAAAGATTAAAATATATTAAAGGGTTGATGCGAAAAGAAAAACTTCAAATTTTAAAGAGAAGTTGCAAAAACCAATTTTTGTGGACATTTCAAAGAAAGCAAATTTTTTCTGGCTCGTCAACCCGACCTTGTAAGGAGAGGCACTCGAGCTTGATCAAGCACCTCCACAGGCACCTGGAAAATTCCAGGAGCTCGATAAAGTGAGCGCCTACAGCAGGTTGATAACCTTTTTAATACATTCAGTGTGCATGTAAATTTCAGTACGAAAATTCTGATTGTGTTTGGCTTGTCCTTGTCATTTCTTGCTGTCTTTTTTGCTGTGTCATATAGCCTAATAATTTCTCAATGTTCAGGGATTAACTTTTTCCCAAGTGCTTAATCAAGCACCTGTACTCTTTAAGGTGCTCTAATTGTCAAGCACCTGTAATTTTTCTTCCTTGCAAGGCCTGTCACCAACGCGAAATATCAGTGGCGGTGCCAGCCCCAAAAAAGTGGAGGGGACGAACGAAGATCCCAGGAAAATTTTTCAGTGCCACACCCTTTTTATACTCAAGAAACGCCCTTTTCAACCTAAGGAAACACCCTTATTTGTCTATCAAACTCTAGTGATAACTACCTAATCCCTCCTTAGCTATTTTCTCAACGGATTTAGACGAATTGGAAGACTGACCTCGGAGAAAAGTGGGGGGGGGGGACTTGTCCTCCCCATTCCCCCCCCCGTGGCTCCGCCACTGCCAAATATGTCCTTGACTCACACAGTATTTAATCTGCGCATATTCACCATGTGATGTTTGATAATTTCATTAACACTGTTAATGAGTTTCACTTCTGATTAACAGTTTCAACAACTTAAGCAAACTCAAAACATTAAAGCGTGCCAGACCCATCATTTTTGAGAAAACTTTTCCGTTGATAAATTTGTTGTTGACAAACTTCGATTCAGTTTTTTCGATGGCAAGTTAGTATATTTGAATTAAAAGGAAAACATCGACAGAAAGATAAAGAAAAGTAGAGTACATGTCTGTTCAACTGCCATAATATTTATTTTACGATGTGAAAACAGCTGTACTACACTGCTGTCAATTTTAGGAGAAACTCTTGTGAAAACTACAGCAAGACTTTGAAACTTGTAAATAAGAACCCTTAGCTTAGATTAAGACTGCGTTCACACGATACCGGCACAATTTGAAAACGGTGAAAAATGTGACGGATAGGCCTCCCGTTCACACGAAAACGGCACATTTTTTGCCGGCAGATTTTGAAAACGGTAGATTTTGAAAACGGAACTCTAACCGGCACATTTTGAAAACGGCATCGTGTGAACACTCGAAAACGATGGAAATGGAACATTTTTCGATGCTTTCAAAACGAGGCTGGTCGATTCTTAAGGTGTGAGTGCATTTCTTTGGCATAAAATTCTTGGGGAGATTGCAACGAGTTTGTTACCGTCAAATTTCCTATCGTTTTCAAATTGTGCCGGTCTCGTCACAATGTGCCGGCATCGTGTGAACGTAGTCTAAGAGACTCTTCAGAGGTACAGTTTTTATAAGAAACTATGAAACTGACCCAGTACTGAAAGTTTCTTGAAATTATCAGATTTTTAGTATTAAAAGTTTCCTAACTTGTTCTTAGAAGGGTCCTCCAATTCACGTTGTATTCATCGGTTGGGGATCTCCTGTGCATTCGTGAATATTTGATAGCCATTTTAATGAAGCCACGCCTCTGTTTATTCATTACTTGAGTAATTACCGAACAATAAAGTCACGGGGGGGGGGTTCTTGGCCAAATTTTGGATAGGGGTGTGCCGCTAGCATCTTCAAAATGGTACCGTTGGCTAGACCAATTTTTGTGAAAATGATACCCTTGGCTAGACTAATTTCTAGACCAAAAGTGCCATAATTTGCCGTTTTCTAGGCACAAATCACCAAAATTTCGCCTTCTCTAGGCCAAAATCGCCAAAATTTTGGGTTTCTAGACACAAATTAAGAAAATTTTGCCTTTCCTGAACGAAAATAGCCAAAAATCATACCCTTGCCTAGACTGGCATAGACTAAAATTGCTAAAAAGCATACCCTTGGCTAGACTAGCAGTCCGAAAAAGTATACCCTTGAGGGCGGCACATCCCCAGGTACCTTTACTATGGAAGAACCCCCCCGTGAATAAAGTACGACTAACAAGTGGAAGTATACATCCGATTCATAGCAATAAAATGAAAACTTGAGTTTCTTAATTTTTTTCGCGATCTGAGAGTTTAATTTCTTATAAAGAGTTTCTTATAAAAATAATACGTGTGTAGCAAGACTTTGAGACTTAATAAAACTCTGGTACTAATGGGAGCTTAAATTAAGAGACTCAAATATCAGTGATAGTTTTCTTCAGTTTAGGTAAGCAATGTCAATAGCTAGTTTATGCCCAGGGTGTCCCAAAAATTCTTCATTGTTTGCCAAAAAGTGCAGACCAATTTAAAAATCTATAAATCTAAAAAAACGATAGGCCATTAGATAGATGAGGAGCTATCTTAGATGAGAAACTTCAGTTCACGAAGTCAGTTATATAATTCTAAAGTTTTATCCCTTTGCAAGATTTCGCGAAGACGATTTGTTTGAGTGTACGGAAAAGTTGTCAAAAGTTCTACTATTGACTATTCACACCAGATGAACAGCTGTTAGACAACTTGTCCGTCCACTCGATGATTTTGCTTTGAAGCTGTTTCAAAGAAACTTACTGCTGATACATCGCTGATGTCGAAAGGAAAAGTTTCCATCAAAATAGTTTATTGTCAGTATTCCGACAGTTACGATTGTATGAAGAGCAGGGCCGTAGGAAGCATCTTAAATTGGGGGGGGGGGGCACGACACTTCAAGGGCACTTTTTTCATTAAGCTAAAGGGGGCACTTCCAGAAACAAAAAAGGGCACTCTTTTGTTTATTGCAAAACCTTGGGGGGACACGTGCCCCCAGTGCCCCCGGTTCCTACGTCTCTGATGAAGAGACTTTAATCTCCCAATGATTTATTCAAAAGTGTCTAATAACCCATGCTAAAGGCCTGCTAAACTATTTCTAAACTTATCTATCATGACGACTTATACTGCGGTAAAACCCGTGACCCCGTCAAGTTAATAAATGACCAATGTTCTGATACAATTAACATGAGAGCATTAAATATTATTAAATAGAGAGGCCTTTGTCAGATTTTGTTTATAGGATTGGTATCATTTCATCATAAATTTACAAGATTATGAAAGTGCTACCTTGAAATAGCCTGCAACGAACATCGATTTTTTTCAATTGAGCTTCGAACGTACGCGAATTTTTATAAGAAACTAAGAATTTGACCCAGTACTGAAAGTTTCTTAAATTCTCATTATTTGAGTACTCAAAGTAGCCTCACTACTGCATAAGACCCTCAACTTACGCTCATCTCATTGAATTTAATTGCTGTTGTTGTTGTCGCTGCAGTGAGGGCCTTATTTCCGTAGCGCTGTAAAACTGGACACAAATCTCAATCGGCATATGATTTCTTCCGTCCCATCAGAATGCAGGATTTGAGTAGCCGCACTCTGACATTGGCTAGTCCTTCTTTGAATTTGCCTTCCCGCCAAAAGCCAACAAAGACCGTCGAAAGATTGATCTGCTGAAACGGCTGAAGCAAACAAAAATCTCGAAAGATGCGAGCGTATTTAGGGACAGTGCAAATTTTATTGTATTACATGGCCGGTGGACAAGAAAAATTCTTGCAAAAAAACCTGCTTACTCCGTATAAAAATTCTTGCAAAAAACCAACTGCCCCATCACCCATTTTAAAAAAAATCTATCTGCCCCGTATTCATGAGCATTAGATGTTATATAGTGCGACAGCTGAATTTGCTAATGACCATTACAAAATCAATTCTTGTTCTTATAAGTCTTTGTCTTTGTCAACAAAATGTTGACTTTGAAGACGACAGGATATCACTGATGGACCGTTCTTGCAGACAACTGACATGGAAATTCTACATCATTTTATATACATCTCTTCAAGCACTTCTCATCTTGCATGATTTACAATTTCGTCTTCAAAGTGAACAATTTTATGTTTTAAACTGCATCTTGAGCTCATAAAAAGTTACTGCCCCGTACTTATTTGCCCAATAAAAAGTGTTGACCCCGTTCTGCATAAGCTCAAAAAAGTAGTTGCCCCGTTATGTTTTGCACCGGCCATGTTATGAAATAAATTTTGCGCTGTCCCTTACGAGATCTTTTGCATTCCCAAACAAACAGAAAATGGCTTAGAGGAAGAAAGTTTTTGCAATTATGGTTAGAAGAAACAGTCATGTAAGTACTGATAGCTCATTTTATGGTGCAGCAGTTCGGGAAAACTGCTTTTTGTGGCGTTTTAGACTCGGTGGTTTTGGGGAAAAAATAGCATGTGATTTAGGCCATTCTGAATCAGTAAGAGGCTAATCCGTTTCTGGAAGCGTAGGGAAATGAGTCGTAGTTGTAGCGTTATCAGTTCAGTCAAACAGCGAAACTACGACATGTATTGAGTTTATACTCAAAGTACATCGTGAGCATTTCACGAATTCATTTGATTGGTTGAAATTTAACCTGGTTTAGGTAAAGCTGGTTTAACTGTGTCGGCGTGAGGTGAGGTATAAAGTTGAGAACCGAAAATTTAGTTGGTCAAAGTCGGTACTTTTTTCGTTCTCAAGTCACGAGCGAGCGTATGAAATTTTTTCACCTCTAGAGTCCTTCAAAGCAGGGCTAAACATGGCTCATCCGTTATGCGAAGTACAAAATAGGACGAGGGGACGAGGGGCAAATCACTCAAAAAATCTCGTACACTTTCGTAAAAAATCCTCAAAAACCCTCAAAAATCTTCAAAAATCCCAAAAATCTTGAAAAATCTCGAAAAATCTTGAAAATCTCTGAAATCTTCATAAAATCTTAGAAATCCCAAAGAAAATCCTAAGAATCTTCGAAAATCTCAAAAAATCCCAGAAATCTCCCCAACAAATGATACAAATTCTCAAAAAAATCTTTCGACAATTCTTTGAAAATCTCAAAAATTGTTTAATTCCTCACAAATCTTGAAAAATCTTGCAAAATCTCCAAATTCTTTGAACATCTCGATAAATGTTGAAATCTCAAAAATTTGAAAATCTCAAAAGATCTCAAAAATCTTTGAAAATCTGAGAGATTTTTATGATCTCAAAATCTCGTACGCTATTTTTGGAGTGATTTGCCCCTCGAAATAGGATACTGCGAAATCCTTCTTTACTGAATCAAAAGGGCCGAAATTTTTCGGGTACCAGGTGCACGACAAAGGCTCTTAAAAACTATTGGTTCAGTGTACTGCATTAAATGTTCAGCTAAACACAGGAAGGATATCAAGTCAATGCATTTAATTCCAGGAAAGCAAATTTGAAATCTTCGGCAAACGCGTGGATTTTATGTAATGGAACAGAATTTGTTAAAATAATCTTTCAATAGTGAAAAGGAAGATATTTCATAAACTTAGTAATTATTATTATTATTATCAAATTATTTACTGTTGGTACAATATATAGCAATACAACTAATTCAAACCAACTATTTACATACAAAGAAAAAATTACAAAAAAGTTCATTTCTGATTCTTATTATCAACTATTTTTTTAAACTGCAGATCTTGCATGTGCAATTTTACCCATTCCATTCTGTGGTCATCCTTTTAAATATTGCTGCTGAGTTTGCATTTTTTATAGTATCAGGTAAAGTGTCCCAGAGTAGAGCAGAGCTCCTTTGAATACAAGTGAATTATTTCCGAATGTGCTTGTATTTCTTTTTGGTAATTGCAAGAGATTCTTAGTTCCTTTCTTTCGAAGAATGTCCACATGAATGATGGATTTTCTTGTGAAAGGGACTTAAAGATTTGAAGCATCAATTTTTCCAGTTTTTTTGTGTGGACTTTTTGTTCATTTGTTCTTTCAAGAAGTACTTCAAAGATTTGTCGGAAAGGCTGATGTACACTCATTTTCTTGTAAGAAACCGCTTATAAGAAACTGTAGTAGCCGCTTTCAGAAAATGAAGACACTTTATTAGAAACGATCAGAGGTCCATGCGATGTCAAGAAACTTTTTCAAGCTTTGTTATGAGTTTCGATGTGTTTTTAAACAGAAAGTGTATCACCAACCTAAATAATACTAAGAAGTATAATTTTTGTTTGTCTTGGTTTACAAGGCAGTCCTCAATGAATTTTGATAAAATGTGAAATTCGGTTTTATGAATAATCAAGAAACTCTACAAGAAACTTTTACTATATGAATTGGGTCTTACGATAAGAAACTCAGGGCCAAGTTTCTTATAAAAAACATTGACTGTAGATGTATTAATAATCCGTGATTTGGGAGAGAGTAATGTTGATTTCTATATATTAAGAAATATATGCCAAGACCGTCTAGAAATCCGATCTAGAAATCCGAATAACTTAAATAATTTTCGACCAAATCAGGTAACTTTCGGCTCCAAGAGCCTCAAAGCCATGGGACCTCAGATCTGGAATTGTTTACCAAATGAACTAAAATCAGCTGAAAATCTTAACAGTTTTAAGGGTTTGATAAAACAATGGGACGGTCCTACCTGTAAATGCAACGCTTGCAAATTTTATAACGATACCATGTAGATTTTGTCCATTTATGTCCATATAGTTTTGTAATATTTAGCTTATGTATTTACGTATTAATTTCATTAGTTATTTTTCATTTATTGGTAGATTCGATTTAGATTAGTTGTATGTATATATATATGTATATAGCTAGATAACAATCGAATTAAAATAAGGTAACAAACAAA
>REGM01000171.1:545710-567910 GCA_004194415.1 Aurelia aurita
CCCCCCCCCCCCGTGGTCATTTCAAAGGTGCAAAGTCTTTGTTAGCAGAACATAATATTCATCTTGTGAGGGGAAATCCACGTTTTGCCGTGATCTTGCGCGAGAAGCTTTTACGAGATTTCCTTTTCAACCAGAAATCTCCTTCAATACCAGATTTACTTCTGTAGTGAAGATAAGTCCAAGTCACGGAATCTTCTACATAGTCACGCCATTTGCAAGGTTCCGCGATCATGGAGGACTGATACAACTTTGACCGGCTTGTGTTTTTGAAAGAAGTGCTTGAGCATTTTGCTGTTTTACTTGTTATCTTGCCCGGTTCAAGTAGGCTTGAGTCGCAGAAGGTATTCAAAAGGAAAGGTTATTTCTGTTATGGGCGGCCCGAAGCTCTGTTCCTCGTTGTTGGCAGCATGAAGGGGCGTCGCTTGCCCTTAAAAATGAGGGTGTGCTTAGGGGAAAGTGATTGCCTTGCAGATGGCCTGGCCCTTGTAATGTGTTGTTAACGGCTATTTGTTGAAGTTTTGGTTCGATGAAAGTCCGTTTGGACTGCAAGTAGCTTTTTTAGTTGAAACCTCAAGAATAATTATGTGTTTCTGCGTAATGTTGTAGCCGAGCCTTAGGTCTTCTATTTTTCACAGTAATTTGGTATCATAAACCCCTTTCCTGTATGATTTTCTAATCTCTCTAAAGCTACATACTTGCTATAACAGAACCAATGTATGAATAATTTCATTTATTGAAAGTGTATGTTCCACAAGGCTCATGTCTAAGTACTTTGATTATCACACTACGCGCAATTTCATTGGTGCTTGCAAGTTATTTTAATTGTTTACATTATTTTCCCACAGATGATGATGAGCACCATGTTAAATATACATCACAAGGATGGATCACAAATGTTTTGAGCAAAAATCTAACGAAAGAGCAAGTTGTTGACGCAATTCTCCAGGTATGTTTTACTTAAGTAAATTGATGACTCTGAAGAAAATCCTTTGTTTTCAGTGACCTTCGCTATAGATTATCATTGTATTTAGAATACCAGTCAAAGCATTGCAAAATCTGCATCCATAGTGGCAAGAATTATTTAAACATTTTTACGTTGGCTTTCAATGCAATATTGCTATCTCATTGGCTATAATTTCACTGGACTTGAAAGAAAAAAGAAAGAACAACTTGTTTTGAACAGCTCCTCATTACAAATATTCACGAAATGAGACGTGTGTGACTTCGCTTGACCGGGCGTTTGCACTAGGACCCAAACGCACGCAGTCCAAAATCTTCATTATTATTGGTCAAAAATCAAGATCAACAATTACGCCTACCGGACCAAAGTCGCCCGGCTATCCAGCGAGCTGTCTTTGGCAAGTTCACAATTTCAAGACGACTTTGGCAAGTTTATAATTTTTGCGATTGCAGATTTATAATTTAACAGTGTATCAGTTGCTCTTTTCTGTGTTTATTCCTCTTAGCTGGGGCTTTTTCTGTAACCAGTTTGCTGCTAGGCGAAAGTATTTCTCGATTCTTCTTTTACTTCTCACTATTTTTATGTTTCGTAGCACCACTTCAATATGTTACTTGATCCTACTTCATCAAACATTGTAAAGATAGGGGAAATTTGCATTTGAGTGTCATGGCCGCCAGAACCCATGCGTGCGCATTTTGCCCGCGAATCTGATCCACTGAGAATGACAATTAACGATAGAAGTATGCTTGGTAGACTAACCTTTGTAACTGCTGCTTGATTTTCACACCGTTTATAAGAGATTTGTCTTCCAGTCTCAGCATTCTTGACCAAATCCGGACTTCAATTTCTTTGTTTGGCGCTCAATTTTTCCATTCCTAGCTTCTTTCACCTCGTACCCCTGTGAAATTTCTGCGCATGTCAAATGCAAATTTCCCCTATCTTAACATTGTATTTTCTAGGAAATTGATAAGCATATCCCACAGAATGGTATCAGCACCGAGGCTGCATCTTCGCCACCTCAAGGTATCGTTTCAATACTCCTTTTTCTGTTTGAAGCCGGCCGTTTGATAATACATTATCGATATGTGGATTTGCCATCCATAATATAAAGCAGTTTACGGCATTTCAGAACATAGGTCCTCGACCCAACCTCATTCCCAGCGTCAATGAAGGTCTTCCGTAAACTCCAACGCCTGCATTGAGGTCTGAGAGTCCTCAGTCTCCTGAGGTCGTATCTGTTGAGGTCTCTAGTCCTGAGGTCATATCTGTTGTATGTTGACAACAACAGACAGAACGAGGTTGGTCCTCGACCAAAACGAAGCTAAAACTTCTTCTTTTGTAGGGTGCCTTTTTTGCATACTTAACGCTGAAGGTCTACCAACAACATTACCAGCATGCCTTGGGGGATGCTCAATATATGCGTTAAAGTTAAATTACCGAGGATGATGTCTTTTCTGTAAATCGTTAATCATCGAACGAAAATGAACTT
The DNA here is from genome assembly GCA_004194415.1 of Aurelia aurita. Lineage (NCBI taxonomy): Eukaryota > Metazoa > Cnidaria > Scyphozoa > Semaeostomeae > Ulmaridae > Aurelia > Aurelia aurita. The sequence continues at coordinate 548,161 of REGM01000171.1, forward strand.
TTAAAAAAGTAACATATTCCAAGCTTTGGGAATCTGCAGATTTTTTTAGAATTTTTGATGAATTTCCTTCGTAATCCCCTCGAGTACGTAGAGCAGCGCACAATATCCAGAGCCTTGTTCAGTGGAATATGCACTTTCTAAGGCCATGCAGAGCATTGTCTCAAAAATGTTCTCATTGACTTGTCATGGTGTGTCAAAAATGGATACTTTATTTGGGCGTAATCAGTAATTAGATTAGTTAAACATTGTAGTTATCGCTATTGATAGACCTGCCGGACGCTCTAACTACGACTCATAATCATACATACACAGCAATCGGACTAAATTTGCGACTTTTGATAGTAATGGCGGATGGCCTAAGTAGAACTCCGATTGCAAAACAGCTTAAAATTCATGTTTCCCATGGTGGAAAATGAGAAAACAAACTGCGAATACAAAGATGAATGTTTCTTTCAGCCATAAAATGGAAATATTTCACTGTTATTCGTTTACATACTGTGCAGTGATTACGGCGACAGAAGATAAAAAACAGCTCTGAAAATTAGTCCAGTTTGTGTGTTTGTACAATCATGGGTCCTATTTTGAGGGATGAGAGGGGTAATAGTTATGGTAGTAGTAGCGATAACTGGGAAGAAAATCTTAAGTCCCAGGGGGGACTCCCTATTGGTACGTGACGGGGGGGGGGTCAGACGCAGCATATTTCTGAAAAACCCAAAATATACTAAATTTAGGGCATTTTTAGACTCCAAAAATATACTAACCAGAGGTTTTGTAACATTTTTTCTACTGTGTTGCTATATTTTGGAGAAAAACTCAGCTTAGAACTCACCTTGTCAAATTTTCTCAAAGCAACCCCTAAAAATATCCTTGTTTTACAGAAAATAGAGTACCCAGAGGTATACTAGACAACGTTTTCCAAACCCAAAAAGTGTCTGACCACCCCCCCCCCGTCACCTACCCCTTACCCCCTGGGTCATAAGTCTTCTCGGCAATTGATTTAACATACTTTGATATAGTCATAAGCATAGTTGTTGTTTTTTATTCCAGCTCAGAGCAATTTCATCCAGACACCGGCCACTCCAGCAGAAAGTACACACCAAGCATTTTCTAGTGCTCCGACGTCGACACCCATACCAAAAAAGGAAAGGAAAAAACGAAAGCCAGCAGATGTTACCGTTAGTATCTTATTCCTTTCATTGATCTTTTCACCGGGGGTTCGATGACCAACAAACCCTGTCCCCACGAGATTAGCCAAAATATCTCCATCAAAGACTTAACACGCAACTTATTATCTAGGAAACTGTTGGCTAGAAAACATCCTTATCTCTTCCTTCAGTTCTGCCGGGTGAATCACGGGCTTTAGGAAACTCTGAATTAAAAATTAGATTTTCGTTCGTTTTGCCGCACTTGAGTGGCATAATGGCCCTAGGTCACGTCACTCTGCCACGCGCTTCACCCTCGAAGTATCACGAACGAAATACAAAAGAAGAACAATACTCGATGTATCATCCGAAAATCTAATTTTTAATTCAAAGTTTCCTAAAGCCCGTGCAGAGACGCGACGAATAATGGCATGAAGAAGCAGATTTGAGGAAGAGTCTTTTGCAAAATGTCGCATGTTTAACCAAAAAGCTATTATATATCTTGTGATTTCATATGAAAGATCCAGTTTTACTTGATATAAGAGTGTTGTCAGGGATATATGCAACCGATCTGATTGGTGGTGCGGGATGAAAATTCCATTTGATAAATTATTTCTTGTGATTTCGTAGTATGCTTCAAGGCCAGGTAGCTTGTGAAAGCAAAATCCCCACAACTTCAAAGTTTTATTTTCAAGGCTTTGCAGTATGTCTAGAAATAAGTTGGTTCTTGACACAAATGCACATAAAGTGTTGCCTCTCTTTTAGGGGGAGGGGGAAGCCATTTATCTGCCCATTGTGTTTTGTTCCACTTGGATTTTGTCAAGGGAAATGACTTTTCATATTTATCGCGCAAACTACTCCAGACTAGACATTCATTGTCTCCTATTTTTCCAACCCTCCTTACCCCACACATGCAGTTTATCTGAGATTCCAGAATACCCTTGCCGCAAAACCTGCATTTGATAAAGTTTGTCTTTTAGAACTCACCACACAGAAATTTTCAGATAAGATCCCGATAGTATCTTCAAGTTTTGACCTTATCAGTCTACTGTGGTTTGACTAGTGGCAAACATGAATATTTTAAAGTCTTTCGCTTAAAAGGAATGATGTGTGGTGTGTAGATAATGTGCATCATAAGCCCAAAAAAAAAATTTTGTTTGGAAGTTTTTTCCGTCGTAGTTAATGGCCATCTCTATTTAAACGTGTCCTTTCGAGAACCATTATTGTGTTGCTTTTGCTAACATTTGTCTCCAATATAACCATTTACAAGTTATTAATTCATCCGAACGCCTAAAATTGAAAAGGTTTATTAAATCTTTCGTTCACGAATATAGTCCTGTAGATTTGTAAGTGTTTATCTCGATATTCTTAACTGAAAGCCTAGGGCCCCAGACTTAGCTGAATTTGCATGCACCATTTTGTATGTATTGTTATATTATGTGTTTTGTAGTGTTTTTGTGGCATATTTATACTATCTGTTTCTGAATCTTGATATTTGATATTTGATATTTGATTCATTTAGGGCGGGTTGCCCTTCAGCAAAGGCTGATTTTCAAGGGGCCCTCCATTAAAAACAGTTACAATATAATCTAAAATAAAAATAGTCCAAACTAACTCTAACAAAACCCATAATGTTAAAACCTAATTACAATAATAGATAATTTATATTAAAAGAAAATATTTACAAAGAGAAAGCAAATCACAAATTTTGGGCAAGGGCAGACTCTGTAACACCAGCGCCAGCCACCCCCGATCGACATGCTAAGCCAAAGCAACCGGCGACCGTAGACCCGGACCACCAATCGCCCCAGCCCAGCTTGCCAACCAAGAGCAGCCAACGCCCCCGCTACAAAATCCGGCCTCGCCCTCATGTCTGAATAGACTTTTTGAAGCTATTCAGAGAGGATGCCTGTTTGGACTCAGCTGAGAGGCTATTTTAGGGTTTTTCAATCTAGCTCTCTCGTACCTAGAAGTTCTATCCTATACAACAAAACTTCCATCTTCTCCCCCTTCGGACCCTCCACCTATAACATTCATTCATTCATTCATTCATTCATTCATTCATTCATTCATTCATTCATTCATTCATTCATTCATTCATTCATTCGTTCATTCATTCATTCATTCATTCTTTACTTTATTTTAAGTAGGCTGGCACGATTTCTAGCTATATTAGAGCTAATTTAGGCCTACTATACATGCCGCATCCAGGCATGAGACCCCTTCAACGCCCCTTCCGAAGGACGGCGAAGTGAGTTGCTTGGTCAGGCATCTGGAAGGTCACCCATCCGGATTTTGACCTCACGCGACCAAGCTTAACTTCAGTTGCCTAATGAAAACTGTATAAGCCGCTCGGCCACTCACCCCATACAGGCCTTTAAATATTCTGTTGACCATATGGACCTTCTCTTTGTCTTAAAAGTCTTGAGACCTGGAGCAATTTCCGCGGTAAAAAGGAAACAAATTCTCGCACGACCAACTTCAAATTGGCACTTAAAGTTGCATTCAGTTGAACGGCCTTTCCTTCCTGGATCAGTTAAGACTCAACTTGGTGAACATGTGCACTAGAGTACACCAGTGTATCGTCTGGTCGAAGGACCCACAAGAAGTCCATTACCGAAGCCGACCAGACCTCACCCGACCTCACCCCTAATGAAACTCATCCCAAGGACTTTAAGTAAGCTTTTCTCTGAGGAGAGAATCATACAGAACTTTTCAGGATGGGCGGTGGTACTTCCCCGGGAGGCCAGCTAAGGGCTCGAACTCACAATCTTCGTCACAGGGGGCGAGAGTGCTAACCACTCAGTTTCAGTTTCATATTTTAAAAATTCCACCACATACAATATATCAATTACACTAGTACACTGTACAATACTACATACAATACAAATTAAGTACAAATGCAAACTCAAAACAAAGTTACAACATAAATAACAGATACTAAATTGTATGAAGACCTAGCACCTGTAGTGCTTATATTGTACTTGAGGCTGTTTGCGAAATGGTTGATCAGTGGTCTGTCCAACACAGATTGATTTCTTAAATTATATGGAAACATTCAAATCTCATACATATTACAAATAGCCGAAAATTACACTCTGGTCCGGTGGGACCGAACTGCCCAACAAGAAAACTACCCAGTTGATATTTTGGCCTTAATCGACAAAAACAATTCCATGTCGGATGGACAAATGATCAACCTTGTCGCAAACAACCTCACTTGTATAATAGATGGTTCTATCTCCTTTTTGAGACTATTCATACAGACAGACGTCACAGCAGCGTTGAAAACACGACGCCATCTTGTTTTGGGGTAAATCTTCAAAAAATTTCTATAGTTTTCTATAGGAAATTTGCAAAAAGTTGCACAAAATTGCTCTCATATTCTCCCTTGCGATAATGAATAAGGAAAGGATAGGTAGCAATTTTTAGTCAGACCAAAATAAATGAAATAATTGCACGAATAAGCTGTTCCTGAAAGCAAACTATAAATTTAGTCCAAGAAAGCTGCGAGAAACTTGCCTTCGTGACGATAATGTCGTAAACAGCGCCACAATCTCCTTCAGTTTTGAGTTGCTCGTCGCTTCTTTGAAGTCAACCTTCTTTTTTGATGTTCGCTTATCTATCCGCCACAGTTTTGGAATTATTTCAACTGCTTCCAAGCTTTTTGAATTTATTTATTGCGATAAATAAACGAGACACTCTCGAAATCCCAGTGCGACGCTATGCTTTGTAATGGCTTTATTTACCCCAACTCGGATTTTCGAGCGCGAATTGGTCAAGTCACGTGACATGTCGTCTGTATGAATTAGAGAATTTCGTTTCTTTCTAGTTTGCTGGCTTTATGAATGTTCATATTTGGGAAGCATGGTGTGGTAATACGATAGAACAGCTGAGACAGAACAAACATTTTCCACTTTACCCAGATGTGCGCACAACTACAGCTGACTTGTATGTTAAACACACAGAACAGAGTTATGGTCAGCGGATATTTGGATATATCCATCCACCTAAATCAGGTAAACTTCTTGTACTTAAAGTGAATCAACGGAGCTAAGTGGATATCATCTATAAATAGGACAAAGAAAACTCCTACGCACGCTATTGTTCCTCTAGCTAAACAATATCCACGTACGTGTCGAAATCATCAAATACAAGAGGCTATTAATAGAATACCCAGACCCCTTCCGCGCGGGGCTTTTATATCTGTTGATTCTCTTTAATAAAGCTAACTTCTTCAGCAATTTGATTTTTCGAATTATTCACAATTTGGTTTCAAATTTGTAAACAAGATAGTGTGCATGGCTCTTATATCTTTCTTTGAATTGAATGGCTTGAAAGGAGCTTTAGATACTTTACTGTAATTCTACCTTGTGCTTTTTGATAACTTCATTATTATTTCAAAATTACAGCCTCTATGTTTCAACTTTTGAAATTGTGACGTCATCATATTTCTAAATCTGAAACCAGAAGAGCAACAGGTGTTGTGGCGCCGTGTTGTAATCCACTGGCTTCGCAGCCAGAACATCAGGCGGACGGGGTTCAAACCCCACCGGCATCTCTTAAGCGTCATGACAAGGGGTCGCGGACTCGATTAGCACTTTGCTACTTCTGCGATCCCAGCGCTTGGCGCTAAGAACCGCAACTTCACCTTCACCTTCACCAACAGACTTATGCTTACCACTATATTATAGATCTTCATAAACCATAATTTCCTTTAAAATTTTAGCGCGTTCCTCCATTAATTAAAGAATAACGATCGTTTTAATTTTTTAAAATTTTTCTTGAATTCTTTTTATAAAAAGGAAAACACTATAATTTTGAAAATAACCAAGATATCAGAAAAGTCAACGGTAAATTTGCAGTAAATTTCCTTAAAGTGTAATCACCATTAAGAAGGAGAAGAATGCCTGGAGGACCCAAGAGACGATGGCTTGACAGTATTGAAGAAAAGGAAGAACGAACATAGATGAGGGAGGCACGAGATAGAACAAAATGGAACTATACCGGGTGTCCCAAAAAAAGTATACAGATTTGGTCAACCCTAACGATCAGAATTTAGCATGAATCAATCCGAAATAATTTGTAAAACATTACTCGATAGTTAACTTGAGCATAGATACCTTGTTTGTCGACATTGGTGCTTTGAGAGTAGATATATTAATCTTCAAAGGACAAATTTGCCTCCACCTCCAAACCAGAGCTTTGGCGTTTTGGCCTAAGCAAATTCTTAAAGCACAGTGAATAAATCAACAATAGACTTGGAAAAATTTGAACCAGGAGGAGAAAAATTAAAAGCTGCACAACAAATGCGTTTCACAAAATATATTTTACGTGAGGCTTCTCATCAAGGGAGCTCCGAAGTAAACTTTATTCGTTTTAAGTGAAACAAATTGTGGATATTGCTTAGGCCAAAACGCCAAAGCTCTGGTTTGGAGGTGGAGGCAAATTTGTCCTTTGAAGATTTATATCTCTACTCTCAAAGCACCAATGTCAACAAACAAGGTATCTATGTTCAAGTTAACTACCGAGTAATGTTTTAAAAATGATTTCGGATTGATTCATGCTAAATTCTGATCGTTAGGGTTGACCAAATCTGTATACTTTTTTGGGACACCCGGTATGTGGGGGCCATATGCCTGCAGTGGCATGAACGGCTGTAAATATTGATGATGATGATGACTTGAAGTTTCTTTGAAACCATTCAATCCAAAGAAAGATCTGATAGCCATTCACGCTATCTTTCTTAAAGATTTGAAGCCTATGCTCATATTGGCATAGTTGAACATATTCACCCTAGATACGAGGTGAACCACTTGCAGAGGAGGTTAGATAATTTTTTGGGGTTTGAAAAATATTCTTCTGAAGTCGATTTATTTCCAACAATATGTTTTTACTAATTTGCTTCCAAACATGAAAATTGTTTTAATAAAAATGAAAAAAATTAATCGAAATATCTAAGCGAACATTATTTGCAAGCCAAGACGATCATAAAACTTTCATAATCAGGGCTTTAGTCAAATCTTTTCGTTTTAAATATATGGTTTCCACTCTACTCTCAAATGTGCCTATTACTAGCGTAAATGCCACTAAATCCTCCCGTGTGTATGTGGAGCTGTAAGATTGCCTTCCTTTGCACACTGTAAAGATCTCCAGATCCCTAGATACAGGACTGAATTTGCATGAAAAGGCTTTCACTACGCAGCTCTCAAGATATGGAATGACACACCTGCCGAAATTCGTGAGCTACCAACACTGAATCGTTTTAAAAAAGAACTTAAAACGCATCTAAAGAGCTAGACTCTCAAACACAACTCCCTGGAAGATCAGCAATGGTTGGGTTTTATAGGGCTTTAGGTTTACATTCTTCAAATTTTTATCGTTGTAAGTAGTTGTTATATATTTTAATTTGCTGAAGGGTTAATTTGTGTATAAAGAATGATAAATGAAAATGAAAAATGAAAAAAATTCACGAAGTGTTTGATTCTTTTTCAGGCTATTTCACATTCTACATCTCATCCGATGACAATTCCGAGTTATGGCTGAGCAATTCTTCTGACCCAGCTCATCTCAATAAGATGGCATGGGTTGGCAATTCATCAAACCCTGAGAATACCCCTATTGCTGAATTCAACAGGGTGCAAGGGCAAATATCGAAGCGAATTCACTTATCAAAAGCAGAAAAATACTTCATTGAAGTCATACATAAACAAAACGCATTTACAGACCATGTGTTAGTTGCGTGGAAAGGTCCGGGGATACGCCGCGTAAAATTACTCGAAAGTAAATATTTATCAGCGTATATGGACGAAGATGATTTGGATAGTGATGTTAACGTGTTAGCTGAGTACGTCCCTGAAACGATCGCGAGTTACCCCACGCACGTACACGGAACTATGGAGGCGAATTATTTACTGCTGAAGAATCTATCGAAATTTGGAGATCATGATTTGAGAGATCATTTTCATTTGACACCAACGATTGAGGAATCCGAAATCGAAGGCTTGCTTCCGAAGTGTAAATACGAACCGAGTTATGTAGTCGATTTCGAGGTTAGCCGGTATGAAGGAGTTTATCTTATACACGAAACTGCGGTATATCCGGATGATAAAACCGAACTAACACACATGATACCGATTACTGATTGCGAGACTAACCGGTTAACAGATTCGCACCGGAATTTAATGCGGTCGACAGTCCGGCCGGTTTATGATAACAGCGATAATGTCGTGGACCCGGATGGCACCGAGGATGATTTGGACGCAAAGGCTCCCCAGACCGGGAATAACGCATCCGATAATAAACTGGGGTCGGTTAAAATTAGTAGTAATTTTTCATCACTTTTAACCAAATTGAGACAGAGATTCAAAGATTTTAAGTCGTATCTTAAAAGCAACAATCGGATATTCGGGAAAGGGGTATCACCAATAAGGAAAATGAATAGAGTCAATGCTGTTTCGAGAGAAAGTCGGCCATCAGGCAAGCGAGAACTTCATGGCTCGGACAGCAATTTTCACAAATCAGTTGAAGCTGGCGAAGCTGGCAAAGTAGACGGAGAAGAAGTAAAAATTATTTCTAGAAAAGTTCGGCCTCCGGGCAAGCGAACGAATTCGGGAGGGGAGACTGCCGACGATAAAACGGCGAGGAAATTAGATGGACGAACAGAAAACAAAACCAACGCATTTGATGCACAAAATAAGAATTATTTATCGAGCTTGAAAAGCATTAACCGAGCAGGCGAAGAGTCTGATAAAAATAAAGTAAACCAAAAATTGGATTTCCATAGGAGTGTAAATTTTGATAAAAACAATTTAGATGCAGTGCTCGAAAATAAATTGCAGACCAAAGATGAAAGCGAGACTGGTAAAGACAGTAATCAAAAAGATGATGCCATAGTTAGCCGTGATAGCTCTATCAAAATGAGGCCAGTTAAAGATGGTGGATACATTGAAAATAGTGATAGCAAATCGAAAGACAGCTTTGAGGATAGTAACTCAGACAGAAATATTGTTGCTGTCAATGAAAATTTAGCGAACCTCGGCGAAACCAACTCACAGGATGATTACGAGGCTGATTCAAGAGTAGCAAAAGTGAATGAATACGAGACTGGTGTACATCAGCGGAAGTTATTATCTTATAATGAGCAGACCCGAAAGGTCTTTGCGTATGAAACGGACGATGAAGGCCTACCAGCGAGCTGGAACAAATACAACAGGAGTAGGCCTATTTTTGTGCCTGTGCAAGGCGTTGAAAATGAAAACACATCTGTATTAGCGTTTAGAAAGCGTAGAAGTTCAGTGACAATGCTTAGAGCTTATCATAGACAGAGGCGAGCTGAGAGAAAGGCCCAACCGTTTGAAATTAAAAGCTATTACAAGCGATTTAACATCACATCCAGTCGTGACGTCATGAGATATTATAATGTATATGGTTTTGCATTTTATGATATGATCAAGGATGCACCACGGCTGCTCAGCTGGAAGTTTCATCAGGATGTGTCGCATTGTAAGAGTGATGGAAATTTGATACTAAATGAAAAGGTATGTTGTCGTTTTAGTTTAAAATCTGAAATCTGAAATTAGATGTCACTTGAAAATGTCCGCGAATAGAAACAATTGAAGTGTTTTGCATGAGTAATTTTGCGTTATCGCAAACCTCACCTGACACCTACTTTGAGATAGACTTTTGTTTCTTGCTCCTATTTGTCATGTTTTCCAATTTCACGAGTTCTTCAAAATTGGGTTTGCTAAAACGTCTTACTTCCTTTGCCTGCTCTGTTTTATGAAAATCAACATTTTTATGGTTTACAAAAATGGCTGCCCTCAATAGAACTCTACGCGCAAAGGCTGCTGGTTGAACAAGAGCCTTTAAAGTACCAAAGTTCCGTAGAAATTCAGTTCATCTGATGCCATCGAGCATAGGTTTCAAATCTTTAAAAAGGTCGGTGTAAAATTCTGTGACCTATGTGATCTTTGAATGGAATGGTTTGAAAGAAACTTTAGCTACTTTGTAATAATTCTACCGTTGGACTCTTCANTATGTTTTCCAATTCCACGAGTTCTTCAAAATTGGGTTTGCTAAAACGTCTTACTTCATTTGCCTGCTCTGTTTTATGAAAATCAACATTTTTATGGTTTAAAAAAATGGCTGCCCTCAATAGAAATCTACGCGCAAAGGCTGCTGGTTGAACAAGAGCCTTTAAAGTACCAAAGTTCCGTAGAAATTCAGTTCATCTGATGCCACCGAGCATAGGTTTCAAATCTTTAAAAAGGTTGGTGTAAAATTCTGTGACCTACTTCTTTGAATGGAATGGTTTGAAAAAAACTTTAGCTACTTTGTATTAATTCTACCGTTGGACTCTTCAGAAATCTTCAATATTTTCAGAATTAGAGTGCTTTTCTTCTTTTTTCAGAATTCAAGAAAAATTTGAAAACAACTTAAAACCATCGTAATTTCTAAACTTTTCGAGGAAGCATCGAATAATTTTCCAGAAAAATATAGTTTATGAACGTCTACAACATGGTATCAAGCAAAAGGCTTTTTCTCTCTTCTGGTTTGCGATTTAGAAATTTGATGACGTCACATCCTCAAATGAGTTGAAATATCAAATACGCTGTAATTTCGAAAATATTCAAGTATTCTGAAAAGTCCAACGGTAGAGTTGTAGCAAAGTAACTACATTTTCTTTCAAGTCATTCGATTCAAAGAAATACGTCACTGAATTTTACACCGACCTTTTTACGCCAATTTAAAGATTTGGAGCCTATGTTATGCCATCGTAGCTTTTTAGAACTCAAAAGCCAGTGATATGCAATGTTTCTAAGCCAACTGTTAGTCTTCAAAGAGAAAATAATAAAAATCTTTAAATCAACTCAAAAACTTTCATCGGGTACTACGAAACAGATTTACGCCATGCAAAAAATATGCTTTTGCCGCTGGTCTTTATTGATCTTTAGTTGCTACGAAATTCGGAAAGTTAATCCCTATATCTGATTGTTGACTCAAATTTTTGCTGTAAGGTAGAACAGGTGGGTGACCATTTATATTCAACTATCGAATCATCAAACCAAGCATCGAATCATCAAATCAACCTGAGCGATTGTCATGATACACTTCTGTTTCCCATCGCGCTTCCAAACATGCGCTTTTTGCGTCTTAAACAAAAGTGGCTCGTTGAAAACAATTTACTGTTCGTTGAAAATTTAAGTTAGCCATTTTCCAAACTTGCAAAGTTTCTTGACTAGACTATTTTCGCGTTGCATCATATACTGTAACATCGCATATTTTTATATTATACTATGCTCTTGTCAAGGTTGCTACTGGCATTGTTAACAAGTACATGAGGGAACTGAAGAAAAGACATGGAGAGTAAGTTGCATTGACCCCATTAGAGTGGCAGGATATGCTGTTAATTGCAGTACAGAATCATCAAAATTCGTCGTTTTTTCATAGAGCTCTTCGCCAATTTGTGATCTTATTGCCATTAGATATCAATTTTAACTTGTTAGTAGACATTCATATCGTAAGAAAACGCACAAGTTCGTGATGGATGCAGAGCATAGGGCTCAAATCTTTAAAAAGGTGGGTGTAAAATTCTATTAAATTTTTCTTTCAATTGAATAGCTTGAAAGGAACTTAAGGTACTTTGCTGTAAATCTGTGGTGGAAATTTTTTGATATCTTGATTATTTTCAAAATGGCGGGGTTTTTGTTTTTGTTGAAAGAATTCATGGAATTTTGAAAAAAAAAAATCATCATAAATCCTAAATCAATTGAGGAAAAATGATACAATCTTCAAGAAAACCATAGTTTACAAAGGTCTACAAAATGGTGTCAAGAAGAAAATCTGTCGCTCTTCTGGTTTAGGATTTAGAAATTTGATGACGTCACAGCCTCAAATATAATAAATGCTGCCATTTTGAAAGTAATCAAGATATCAAAAAATTTCCCCTACAGATTTACAGGAAAAAGTACCCTAAGTTCCTTTCAAGCNTTTAAACGTTACAATGAAGATATTTTTGATGAACCATTTTCCCCATCCTTCCAACCTTATTGTGTACATATTCATATTTACCAAGATAACTGCAAGATACTAATTCTCTATTTTGTAATTCAAGGATTGTGGGAGCTGCAAGGGTACGGCCTATTTGCAATTTGCAAGTCAGACTTTGATAAAGCTGGAGGAATGAACACGAAGGAATTCAAAACAAAATGGGGAGGAGAAGACTGGGAAATGCTGGATCGGTAAATTTTGAACATAGATTCTTATAGTTCGTTCATGAATAATTAGAATGATTTAAGTACTCTCAAAAACTGGGTGCAATAATAATGCGGCTAGCAGCATAGGTTCCAAATCTTTAAATTGGCGTAAAAAGGTCGGTGTAAAATTCAGTGACATATTTCTTTGAATCGAACGGCTGGAAACAAACTTTAGCTACTTTGCTATAACTCTACCGTTGGACTTTCAGAAATCTTGAATATTTTCGAAGTTACAGCGTATTTCATATTTCAAGTCATTTGATGATGTGACGTCATCAAATTTCTAAATCGCAAACCAGAAGAGTGAAAGACATTTGCTTGATACCATATTGTAGACGTTCATAAACTATGTTTTTCTGGAAAATTATTTGATGTTTCCTCAACAAGTTTAAAAATTACGATGGTTTTAAGTTTTTTCAAAATTTTTCTTGAATTCTTAAAAAAGAAGAAAAGCACTCTAATTCTGAAAATATTGAAGATTTCTGAAAAGTCCAACGGTAGAATTATTACAAAGTAGCTAAAGTTTCTTTCAAGCCATTCCATTCAAAGAAATAGGTCATAGAATTTTAAACAGACCTTTTTAAAGATTTGAAAACCTATGTTGCGGCTAGCTATGAAGTTTGTAATACTTTTGATTTGATTTTCTACGTATTACGTTTATGATACTCATTAAACTATTTTGAAATATGAACCAATTGAAAGGTCTTGGAGAATGAAATTTGAATTTTGAGAGAAATTGTAGTTTACTCTTAGAAAAAGGATTTGTCTCATAAGAATTTTAGCAGCTTTTCTGTTTCCGGTGTTATAGAAGTCACCTTTGTGCTGCCTGAAAAGCAAATTATTTCTGTTTTCAAATGTTTCGACCTCTTGCTCATACATTGTGTATTTTCATAGTTGTTAGTAATTATACGGTCAGGTAACAGTTTACTGTGTTCAGGATCTACTATAGGAGTTTAATTTTCGACACTGGTGTTAACTCTTTGGTGACCAATGCAAATATTTAACATCCCATGAGAAATTGGATTCTAGATTTGAAATCTGGTGAAAATAGCTGACCTCATTAAAAGTATTCTATGCCTGTGAGCGAATGATTGGGGAAAATGTGCCTGCAATCAAATCACTCTGAGTGCAGTAAAGATGCCAGCAACGAATGTGAAATGATATTTTGTGCCTGCGAACGGTGCTCGTGCTCTCGTGTACATTAATGAGGTCTGGATGGCCCCCTGAAAAATTTTACCATGGGTAAAAAATATGAAATGAAATGGAAAATAGACTTTCAGATGACTTTTGCGATAGTACTTGAAACTCATATAATAAAGATCTAGTTTTTCTAGTTTTTCAAACCTACACAAATTTTTTACTTACCCTGTGCCCTGTGTCTATCCTGTATCTATAAAGATCTATTATTTCATGGCTTTTCAAACCTACACACATTTTTCTTGACTAACCCTGCATCCATCTTTTCAATTTCAGGATATTATCAAATAAGATCGAAGTTGAAAGATTACGTGTGCCTAAATTCTATCATCATTATCATTCTAAGAAAGGGATGTGGCTTAAACAGTAGATCCAGTGTACAGCGTAGCTGTGATGCAATGACTCCGTCAGTACAGCCATCAGATGCCTGCAGCGGACTTAGCATTGCGTACCAAAATCAAAATGGGACTTTGAAGTTGCAGGGGAATGCTAGCAGAGTAAATAATGCAATCTGGTTCGAGGTAAGCGAAGAAATCAGTCGTCAGTGATTGCCATTATTGGCAAGGGAACCAAGATATAAAATATGAATGCAAAGATTTCCACGGCACTATGCGAAAAGAATTAATGATCCGCTTGACAACATACCGGGTGTCCCAAATAAAAGGTAACCGATTTAATCAGGGCAAACAATGCCAATTTAGCTCCAATCAATTCAAAATAAGTTTTAAATTAATCCTGAAAAGTTAACTTGAACATAGATACCTTGCTGAGTGATCTTTGTTCTTCTAAAGTTGAAATATCAATCTTAAAAGTTTAAATTTGCCTTCGCCTTCAAACCAGAGCTCTGCCGCTTTGGCCTAAGAAAATTCTTGAAACACAGCGAATAAATCAATAATATCCTTGATAAAATTTGAACAAAAATTGGATTATATTATACAGTATTTGCTCACCTATGATGCATTTCTGGATTTTTCTTTACTTTCGATTCTTAAGTTCGCTGTACTCCAGGAATTTGCTTAGGCCAAAGTGCCAAACCTCTGGTTTGGAGGTAGAGTCAAATTTGAACTTTTAAGAATGATATTTCAACGTTGGAAGCACCAATATCAATAAAAAAGGCACCTATGTTCAAGTTAACTTTTGAGGATTAGCTTAAAAGTTATTGCGAATTGATTGGAGCTAAATTAGCATCGCTAGCCCTGATCAAATCTGTTGCCTTTTTATTTGGAACACCCGGTAGTGTGTGTAAGATCTAATTGCAAGCAAACACACAATAAATTAATTCTGCAATTTAAGAGCATATGGCTCAAATCTTTAAAAAGTTGGATGTAAAATTCTTTTACATTTTTCTTTGAATTGACTTGCTTGAAAGTAACTTAGGGTACTTTCCTGTAAATCTACTGTTGACACTTTTTGATATCTTGATTATTTTCAAAATGGCAGCATTTGTTATATTTGAGGATGTGACGTCATCAAATTTCTAAATCCTAGACCCGAAGAGCGACAGACTTGTGCTTGCCACCATATTGTAGACCTTTATAAACTATGGTTTTCTTGAGGATTGTATCATTTTTCATCTATTGATTTAGGATTTACGATGATTTCCATTTTTCAAAATTGTCCATGAATTCTTTGAACAAAAATATAAACGCGGCCATTTTAAAAATAATCAAGNTGAACTTTTAAGAATAATATTTCAACGTTGGAAGCACCAATATCAATAAAAAAGGTACCTATGTTCAAGTTAACTTTTGAGGATTAGCTTAAAAGTTATTGCGAATTGATTGGAGCTAAATTAGCATCGCTAGCCCTGATCAAATCTGTTACCTTTTTATTTGGAACACCCGGTAGTGTGTGTAAGATCTAATTGCAAGCAAACACACAATAAATTAATTCTGCAATCTAAGAGCATAGGGCTCAAATCTTTAAAAAGTTGGATGTAAAATTCTTTTACATTTTTCTTTGAATTGAATAGCTTGAAAGTAACTTAGGGTACTTTCCTGTAAATCTACTGATGACACTTTTTGATATCTTGATTATTTTCAAAATGGCAGCATTTGTTATATTTGAGGATGTGACGTCATCAAATTTCTAAATCCTAAACCCGAAGAGCGACAGATTTCTGCTTGCCACCATATTGTAGACCTTCATAAACTATGGTTTTCTTGAAAATTGTATCATTTTTCATCTATTGATTTAGGATTTACGATGATTTCCATTTTTTCAAAATTGTCCATGAATTCTTTCAACAACAATATAAACGCGGCCATTTTAAAAATAATCAAGATATCAAAAAATTTCCATGGCAGATTTACAGCAAAGTACCCTAAGTTCCTTTCAAGCTATTCAATTCAAAGAAACATGTAAGAGAATTTTACACCCACCTTTTGAAAGATTTGAAAGATTTGAGCCCTATGCTCAATTGCAGAGGGAAAAACAGCCATAGGCCTAGTATTTATGAATGCAGAAACGGTCGTGGTCCTAGTAAAAATGGACAGAATGAACAACTGAAGAAGCAATTCAATTTCAAAATTTTTTAAATATATATACACGTTGTTGGACAGATTAATTGATTAGACTTACTGCATGAGTTCTTTGTTGCTCTTCTGCCAATTTCACTTTTTCATAACTTTGATGGCTGAATTGAAATGTGAAGGGGCCGGCGGATCGGCGTATCTTTTTTATTCAATACAAGAAGTGGATCGCGTATTTTCCCTTAAACACGTATTTCGGCTTTAAACATTTTTCAACGGAATGGTGTATCCTTTCTTTCCAATGAATAGCGACTTATTTTAGAATTCAGTTTTTTTCAATTGGCGGATTTTCGTATTTTGCTGTTAAAAGAGGGTGTATCGCCGTATTTCAACCCCCCCCCCCAGATAAATTCAACGATTAAAAAGGTAAGAGGAAAGACTTGCGCTCATGTAGTAATACTATATGTGGTTTAGGTTAGAAATATATATCAATTCGTTCCTAAGTTGTTACTATATTTTCAAACAATAAAAAACGACAATAGGATGTACAGTAAGCGTAGATATAGTCGTATATATTCATAGAGTATTTCCTTAAAAGGAATCCTAAAGTATGTTTCTTTACAAACAACGAAAATGTAGGTGAAAATAGACTTTCCAATTAATTTAAAATGTTTAGAAGCACTGCCCTGATCAATGTTTTACTTTATAGACGCGGATATAAGGACACGCCGTTTGGACCGAACATATTAATAAGTAGCGTTTTATATCTTCCGGGGGTATCTTCCCCAATCAACTCGCATATACAGTGCATGGGCGTTAAGAAACGCGGTAGTTGTTCCTACAACTGTTTTTTCATCACTGTGTCCCTATGCCCGTTCCTCCCTGTGTCCCCGTGCCCGTGGAGGTTGTTCACTCAAATCAGAACACAGTGATACAAGGAAAACCAGACACAACAACAACAACCTTCACGGGCATACAGACACAGGGGGGAACGGGCATAGGGACACAGTAAAGAAAGAACAGTTATAGGAATAACTACCGCGTTTCTTAACGCCCATGTACAGTGGGGTCCAAAAGGCTGAGTCGACTACCAAGATTTGGTCGTTGTTATCATTCATTAAAAACCAACACGAAATTTGTTGTAATGAACGACGCAACCTCGTCCCCAGGGCCTTTTGTCATGTATTGGGCCGCAGACGAAAAGTCTAATATATGTTTCCGTCCGAATACACGACAAACGGTCCTGGGGACGAAGTTGAGTATTTGGTAGTCAAGAAGTGTTATAGTATGTCTTGAAACTTTGGCACAACTGAAATAAATTGTTTTTTCAGAAAAAATGGTAAAATCAATGGTTTTTGATGATGATAAAAACAAACGAATATGGAAGTGGACTCAGAATTTTAGACCCCACTATAAGGGCATGCCATTTTACGATCTTCATTCCTGTCCATGTTAGCAAGGAGAATTGCTTATTCGAGACTGTTTAGCGACAATTAATGATAACCAGCTCCGATAATGCATCATCTAGTAGCTTTGTAACTTTTTTCCAAAGACGGCTCGCATATATACACTACTCTTACATTCAGGTATAAGGGCACGTTCTTAAAAGCAGACGCCCTTATATCCGCGTCTGTACCGTAGAAGTTTTGTCAATGAATCATGAATAATTCCCCGTTTACCATTGTCATGTATCATACACGGTGTTCAGCCCAGCATAGCCTCCAAATCTTTGGCATCTTTAAAAACACATTGCACAGATGGTTAATGCATTTTCTGTTTGATTTAATGGCTTGAAAGGAACTTCAAGTACTTTGCTATAATCCTATAAGTAGCATTTCTGATATCTTGATTATTTTCAGAATTACAGCGTCTTCTTTGCTTGGGCCAGTTTTAAAAATGTGACGTCATCAAATTGCTAAATCGTAAACTAGAAAAGCTACAGATTTCTGCTTACTTCCATATTATAGACCTTGATAAACTATGGTTTTCTTGAAGATTGTACTATGTTTTATATTTTAATTTTTTATCTACGATTATTTTAATTCATAAAGGATTATAGCAACGTACCTGAAGTTCCTTTCAAGCCATAAAAGTAAACGAAAGATGCTTTAACCATCCGTGCAATGTTTTTTAAAGATTTGGAGGCTATGCTGCTCAGCCCCATGCATCCAAGCCAAAACTTGGTCCTCTATAAGTAGCTCCAATTTACCAAAAGAGAGTTTACGAAACCAGGACGGCAACGCCAGCCAGAACATCATCTTGTATCCTGCAAAAAGCCTGCACGCCAATAGACAATAACGCTAAAGATGGCGGCCGCGCAAAGCATGCTGGTAAAAAGCTCCCTGACGACCACCTAACGACATAAAATTTTGGTCTGCTGTTTCGACTAGCTAGCTGTTGTAAAGTTCGGAAGAAGTAATAAATGTAAACAAATAGGACAATTTTGTAATTCGAACGCGAATCTTTAATTAACACTTCAATTCGAATCCAAACTTTACTTTTTCTGCTTTCGAAAGGTTTCTTTTCAAACCATGTTGCATTCGAATTCAAGGGCGATTCGAATTCAAGCTAGCCAGTCTAAACGGCAGACCAAAATTTTAATGTCGTTAGGTGGTCGTCAGGGAGCTTTTTACCAGCATGCTTTGCAGCAAAACATAACAGAGTCTTTGGAGCCGCCATCTTTAGCGTTATTGTCTATTGTTGTTTCCTATACGCTAAATTTTACATATTATTCAAAATGCCAAGACAAAACTTCCTTCTTCAGTTAAATGCCTGAGAACTATCTTTCTTCTTTGAAAATTAACATTTAGATGAATGAGTTTTACTTCGGAGATAGGATTTCCAACTTCCGCAAATGAAAAGGACAAATTCTCAGTCTCTCAAGGGAAGCAAATTCGCATTTAAGACGATCCTCTAGTCTCCTGCTCCAATGGAACCACTCCATGAATGAATTCCGCTCTGTAAAGAGTCCTAGGTCATAGTTTTACCTTCATTTTCGTTGCCATTTTACAATACAGTCGCTCTTGTACCGATGTGTTCGTATTGTGTGGAATAGTAAAACAACATATATGCAGTTGTATAGATAAAATATTTTAACATCTGCATATTGGGAATTGACTTTTATCAGAACAAAAATTGTTGTATTTTTTTATCCAATCTATTTTCAAGGTCACTCCCTGATCAATGTTCAAGCTTATTTTAACAAAAAGGGAAGCATATAGCCTTACTTCTTGGTGAAAAACAAGCATTTTCAAAAACCAGCCAATTTTTAACGAAAAAGGTAAGCCTTTCGCCTCACATTTGGGCAAACATAAACACCCAATTTTAAAGAAAAAGGTATGCCTATAGCCTTTCTTTTTGGTGAAAAGTAAGAAATTTGAAAAACACCCAATTTTTGCGAAAAAGATAAGCCTATAGCCTTACTTTTTGCCGAAAAATATGGATTTTCAATATCGGCTGATTTTTGCGAAAAAGGTAAGCCTTTAGCCAAAGTCGGCCTATTTTAGGGAAAAGACAAAGCCTATAGCCTTACTTTTTGGCCAACAATAACGATTTTCAAAATCGGCATATTTTACCGAAAAGACAAAGCCTATAGCCTTACTTTTTGCCGAAAATAATGATTTTCAAAATCGGCCGATTTTAGCGAAAAAGCAAAGCCTATAGCCTTACTTTTTGGCCAAAA
>REGM01000171.1:574588-595652 GCA_004194415.1 Aurelia aurita
GCAAAACTAGTAACACACCTGGAAAGGAGGGCCACATGGCATTGTTTTTTAGTACAGAATTGAATAGAGCTGACGTAAGGCAGCCGTGTGCAGACAAAAGAAGAGCCCTCCATGTTACTAAAATTCGAAAACTAGTAACACGCTAATGAAATAAACGTTGCCCTTTCAGGACATCGTGACCGATAATTAATTGATTGTTTTAATGCAAACAGCACAGGCAAGCGAATGAAAGGGGATTAAGAAGTACAAGGCGAATACACATTGGCCAACAATATCAATATTATATCAATGATGACATTAGCAATATTGCACTGTCTGCATCGTGTCTTGCATGCAGAGGGCATGCAGCCCTTGCAAATGACGTCGTTCGTGCTTCTAAAGAGCTCTATGGACCTCGCTTGTTGTCAGAAAACAAAACATGTTCTTTTCAAATTTTCGCATGGTTTTTTGGAGCAAGGTGCTCTTTCCTTGAAAAAAAGTTGTTACTAGTTTATTAACACGAATAACACTACCAGCCGCCACTGCGTTCCAAATACCGGGTGAGTAAAAAGAAACGTGGGGCGTTTAGCAAGCCATATTCTGGTAAAAAACCAGTTATAGAAATTTAGGTTGTTAAAATCCGTCATTTCTTTCCTTATTTATTTGCGAGTTTTTGATATAGCCATTTTGATGAAAAGTATCCCTAGTAAAAGAACTTTCAGCTTGCTAACAATGACAATTTAAATGACTAGTCCCCAAGGGATACAACATAAGTTACATTAGTTTTTCCTTTTGTGCTCAAACACAATGCATGCCTTGTTTCAATTTGTTGGTAGAGGGAAACAATGCGTTTGTCATGGTTTAGAAGGTCACACGTGCATGAATATGAATCTCACTGAAGGCCTATTTCAGCAATCTTGCGACACACCATTTTACTAAAATCGCTCGTAATTCTGGAATAGAAAGACCGATTGCGACCAAACAAATTTTCGTATCTACGTTAGCGTTTCTTCTATGCAATAAACTTTAAAGAAACGAATTTGCAAAACAAACTGTATCAATAAAAATTGCAAACACCCCACGTTTTTCTGACTCACCCGGTATATAAATATGTTAGTTTGATTGTCTTGATTGTCCCAAGAGTTATTTACTTTGCATCTTTCTTCCTAGCATCTGAATGGTAGTTTCTAACAACAGTAAGAAGCTGAGCTTATCGAAGCAGTGTCCTAGTTCTTCCTCTCGATATGACCAGAGACCAAATTGTGATTCCTTTAGCCTGGAATCACAGAGAGTTGGCGACTCTCCTCACTCTAGGTAGCAGGTTTTAAAAACTCATCCTCTTCCTAATACGTTTTAAATACTTTGATCAATAAAAAAGCCGTCTTTGCACCTTTTCCACCGACCAATTGAAACTTTAGTGGCTGTTTGATTGGCGAATTTCAAATAATTGCACTATATTCATTCTGGTTTCTTCTCCATCGAATCTTATCTCAAGATTTGCTGTGACTAGTTGCAGAAAAAAATATTGTCTTTGTTTTTGCAGGTTTTTGCAGAGCAGGCCAACATGCAACCACTTAGTTGGAAGGAAACATAGGCTATAATAATAGGTGAGATCATTAACAAGCCTCTTAAATTAAAGGGGCTCCGTCTCCAGACTTCGGTCGAGATGGTGATTTTGCAGTTTTTTTATAGGCAGTATCACACAGATTCCTCATCTTTTTTTTTCAAAAAAGAAAACGTTATTTTGAAGATAAATCTTTGTACTGCAGAGAGGAACAAATCAAACATTCATATCTTTTACGATTGCTCGGATATAAGTGGATTTTTAACGGTCACTTTTTGGTGGCTTGGGTGAAGCCACCAAACAAACTGCAAAAGACAAGGACACGTGCCTGAAACAATGGTTTTACAAATTTGTTTACAGTTTGGCGACGGAGCCCCTTCAACTAACAGGTTAAATGCAGAAGATACTGAGACTCACCCTTAACTGATTGTTGCTCATTGTGAGAACTTCAAGATTTACCAGCCATTGTATATCATCTACCAAAATAAACACACATCATTACGTTAATTTCTATACACGCTATATACCAACATTTCAAAACTTAAATATCGAATGTTAGCTTCTTTCACACCAAATTCTAAAATTTAGCGCAAAAATCGCTCCTGGTAAGTAAAATTCATCCTTGTGTACCTTCAAACAGTATGGAAGCCACTTTACGTCTAATTACGAATTAATTTCACCTTGTCACACATCTCACCTGAGAGTACTATAGATGTAAAACTATATTGACAATCTCAATCAAATCAACTCAAACCTTTCCATTCTTTGATTTTCAAACGTATAAAAATGTAACTCTGGATACCTGGGAGAATCTGTAATTGGTTCGTTCCGAGATTCAGTTCCACCATATTCACCCAGCTTCCGAAGTCTACGACAGAAATATGATGACATTTCTAGGAAAGATTTTAAGAAACAATGATTCTAAAGAAAGGAAGCCTGGCAAACACCGTGACAAACGTGTCCTTAACTACGCCCTAATAACGCATGACATTGGAAGAACATGATGAGAGAAAATTGCCGAGAAATCATGCGAAATGACGGACCCATAAAATTAGACTGAGTACGATAATAAGCTATTTTACAGTCTAGTTGTCTCAAAGATGTGTTCATAGTTTGAAACCGTTTTCAAATCAAGCATAATCTTTTGTCTTTTCTTTTGATTTTCAAATAAATAAACTTCACTTATTTTCCGCATTAGCCTAAAAAGAGGGCTTAATGAAAATGCGCATATACCTAGACGTTTGAGATTTCCACTTAATAACTCTCTCGTTTCGTACCAGTAAGCTCTACGCTTACGCTACGCTTGAATGTTGCAAGATTTCCCCGTCAAACTATCCTCGGAAACTCCCAGGAAAATAAAGAGCAAATTATGTAACTGAGGGGGGCGGTACAAAGATTAAGCTTAACTGAGGGGGGCGGTACAAAGATTAAGCTTACCTAGTGGTAGCGATGATATCTTGTTATCTCTGAGATTTACTTTCGTCTGAAAAATAATGTATCATCGAAAATTAGCTAGATGCAAGAGAAAAATGCATTACATAGCCAGAGTCCAGAAAATGTCACGGCTGCACGGCTGCGAGCCGGGGGAAGGTTTTGCTTCTTAATGTAATGTCTTAATGTAATGGCACTATTTAGAGTTGAGGATTTCTTTTCTTTTGACTGTAAATTTTGAACATTATTGTATATAGGTTGTAAATATTGTAAATAGGGTTTTATAGTTTGATTTGATTTTATAATCTTTAACCACGGTAACCCCGTCAGCTAAGGCTGCTTTTCAGGGGGCCGTGCCAAAAAATTTACAATTTACAATTTAATACATATGAAACTAAGGGTGTGTTTGATTGGTACCGATTCCGAAAACGGTAGACTTGGTAGACTCAGAATTTTTGTTTGATTGACTCTGAAATTCTCAAAACGGTAGGTTTGGTAGGTTTGGTAGGTTTGGAAGGCCTTCTGAACCTTCTGCTCCAAAAGGCAGAAGGTTTGGCAGACTTTGGAGAGATTCTCGTTTTCATTAGCAAACCCTGGTGGTGAATCCGAAACCTACCGTTTCCAAGATTTCTGTGTTTGATTGGGAAATATATTTCCATCTCTGCGAAGTCTACTGTTTTCAGAATTTGGTAGGTTTGGAATTACCAATCAAACACACCCTAAAACGTTAATAACCTAATTACAAAACTAGAATCTAGAAATAAATCCATTATGATCATACTCATAATCGACGTTTAAAAGCATAAAGAGAGGGTGCTTGCTTGACCTCAGGTTCACGATTATTCCAAAGGTGCGCACCACGATACGAGAATGATTTCTGCCCATTTGTCGTTTTCGTAAGAGGGATGCGTAAGTGTGATTTAATGGACAATTTTATAATACTTTTTTCTTTCTTAGGTTGTAATTAAATGTTTTTATCGGAGGGCCCCTTGAAAACCAGCTTCTGCTGAAGGGCAACCCTCCTTAAAAGAATTAAATACGAAAAATATGAAAAATATGAAAAATATGAAAAATTGTCCTATTTGAGGAAGGTTTAGAAAATTTTATGCTAAACCAAGGAAATTTGGGTTATTTAGACAACATTAACTGGTTTATAAATTTTAGGGTTATAAACAACAGGGCTATAAACAACGGGACTCGAAAAATCTGGTTATTTTGACTTGCTAAAATGAGGAAGGTTTAACTGACGAAATTGGTATCCGGAGGAAGGTTTGACCGTTTTCTGGACTCTGTACATAGCGATTCAATGAGCATATTACCTTTGCAGAAAGTGCAGGATGGGATCAGAGAAATGGACAACACGAAATAGATTTGGAGGAAGTCTGCTTGATATGAAAAACTGTTGAGTTACAACCAAATTAGTCCGCGCATCTTGATCTATATCCAGAAGCTGCTCAAAAGTAAGATAACCAGCCTTGCAAAACCCGAATCCTCTTCTGAGCAACAAAGAATTGTCTGAAAGGGCTGAATTACAATTTTAAGAGGAGTCCCTCGATGATTTCATGAGGTACTTAAAGGGAATCGACATAGTTAAAAGCTGGCCCGGGCCAAGTTAAAAATATAGTCTATTGTATTTGATACTGTTGGCACGAGCCGTTTCATTGTGTAGCTGAAGAACCAATAATGGGTGCGTGGGCGTTTTCGTAGCCTACTTATAGCGTCCACTCAATATAGCTATGTCTATTCCCTTTAAACAATATTAAATGAATGATCAAATAATAGAATAGTACATAACGCAGATGCAGTTCCTGGAAACAGCAATCGTTTTCTTGGAAATCAAACAATCAAACGTACCATATACTTTGCTCTTGAAAATGCACTGAATGGGATTTTTGTGACTTGATTGTGTTCCATATTGAGTGTCTACAAAGAAAGTTGCAAATCCTTAGAAAGGGAAATACTATAAGCTGCACGCACTTGATACATGCAGCAAGAAATTATTTTCCAAGTAGCTCCTTATGAATTGCAGCAAAACACATTTTGATTGTCCGCTAAGAAAGGGTACTTGTCATAGCTAAAAAGTTAATTGTACACAGACAAACACGATTTTTTTGAATTTTGTAAAAACAAATTTAAGTTCGTTAATTTCAAAGGCAAGCATCATTTATATCGGGGGGAAATACTCCCTAAAAATCTCGTCCACGATGGCAAAAATTCCTTATATTTTCGCCAGTAATTCCTTCATCATTTGCTCTTCGATCTAAATCACGTTTTCTCTCCACACATTTCTTCTCACGGTCGTCTGTGATAGCTGTTCCCATAATGAAAATATTTGAAAAATAGTTACGCTTCTTGATAAGATAATATTTAACTGGTAATAAACTAAGCTTGTATGAAATTTACAAGTGATAAAATAAATAAAATCGTGACCTACACAAATCGATGAGAACTGTTTTGGTCCATCATTTGGAAATGACGCGAACTGATTTCTCGATAATGTAAGTGACGAAAGCCGTTGGCAAGCGATTAGCAGGCCTTGCTGAAAAAGAATAACTTCAATCAATGATAAAATTCCAAACATTAATAATAATATAAAATGTGATTACAAGAGGCCGTTTTCACTTGGAAGTTTTTGTATCCAATTTTATGTAAATCATACCGGACACCTCTCTCCATAATAATCTCTTTCGTAAAGCCTGGATAAGTAAACTATGGTGATTAGGGGATACCTAATTCAGAGACAGAAAACATGGGGCCAGCAGCCGCATTAAATCACTTCATTAAAACTTTACGTTTATTAAAAACGTTTATCCTCTCCCCTTTAATAAAGCATTCTTGTTGGAAGTAATTTCATGGCAATTAAGTAGAACGGATGCAGCAAGAACCTATTTGTATACCTCAAAATAACTTACCGGTAAGGAAGTGATGTTATTGTTTTCGATGTTAAAATCCTCCAGTAGGCCACAGTTGCATAAGCCGTCCGGCAGCGAAATTAGTCGATTATACCTAACAGTAAAACACACAAACTTAAATACGTGCAGGTGTAGAGTGATCACTTTGCATTTCGGAGCCTTCTTACGAAGTAACTGTTACACTTGACGGAGCCAGCTACTGTAAAAATAAGAGCAAGGATCAAAGAGTTCAAACCGAGGTAAAGGCAGTATCAGAAACGTAGAGTTGAACAAACTAGAAGTAGACTTTATAGCTATTCTGCAAATGAGTCTGGATCGAGCAACATTTTTCTAAATTTTGAATAAATTTGTCGAATTGTTTAACGTACACTGAACTCTGGCGCAACTCGGAACTTTTCAAATTAAAATGTCAAAATGTGGACTTGTCTAAGTCGTCTTGTAAGAAAGAAAGAGACGACTTGTTTCTAACAGCTCCTCATTAATTATTCATGGCCGTGCGTGACCTCACTTAACCCGAAATTTGTAATAGGACGCAACCACAAGAAATTCAAAACCATGGGGCTACTTGTTCTTCTACTTCTACTGTATACACAAGTGCGTCGTGAAGTTTATGGTAGATATTTCTGGTTCAATTATATTTTGGCCCCCGTTATTTTCTTTTTGAGAAAATCACTATCTTCTCTACTATTGGTCAAAAATCGTGATCTAAAGCCCAGTTTCCAGTCAGTGGAATTTTCCGAGCGGGCGGAAATTCTTTTGTTTACGACAGAAAATGTCGCTTCGCAATTGAATAGAAATTTAAGGTTGAATGACTTTTGATTGTTTAAAAGTCCGTCCGCTCGGAAAATTCCACTGACTGGAAATCAGCCTTAAGGTGCCGCCTGCCGGCCCAAAAAGCGGCCGGCTATACAGCTGTGAGCTGTTAGGAACAAGTCGTCTCTTTCTTTCTTACAAGACGACTTGGGCAAGTCCAGTCAAAATGCGGCTTGATCCAGACTCTGATCCACAATAGCTAAAAGGTGTAGTCTATCACCCTCTACAGTTTTACAATAATGCAAGGTATCACTGAAGACATGAGCAATTCCTGCAGATTTTTTCAATTTTTGCCCATCAAAAGACTCTTCCGTTCTACAGTACTCGATCAAACAACTGTACACCCAGTGCCCAAGGTACCGTTCGAATAGATCGGTTAATTTTCGGCACAGTAAAATCTCTTAAATAGCAGCAAGTTGTGGAAAAATAGCGACAAAACCGCTTAATACCGGCACTTGAATGATAAAATATTTCTCCGACTTTATGCCGAAAATATGATGTGCCGAATGTTTCGATTAAATATCCAGAAAAATCTGATCTTTTTGGACGATATTCGGCTGTTCCTTCCTTGCTGAACAGCCGAATTCGGTTGCTAAATAACTGATCTCCAAAATTGCAACAACCGAATACTTAAATTGCAGATAAAATTTACTTTCGGTAGAATTCGGCTAAAAAACAACCAATCAATTCGGACGATCCCTAACGCAGTAGCGTGTCAGGAACTTAATTAAAGGGAATAGACATAGTTATAGTGATCTAGTGATCTAGTCTAAAACTAGCACAAAAGAAGGCCACATGCACATATTCTCGTATCACCTATGGAGAACATCAAATACAATAAACTAATTTTAGCTTAGGCTTTAAGTTCTATTTCCTTTGGGGTCATAAGTTAGAAAGATATTCAAGGAAAGGTCTACTGCAAAATGAATAGTCACCTTAGTCCGAGTCTAGTCATCGCCCTCAAATTTCCGATACTCGAGGGAAGATCTATCAGCTCGTTGTGCGCCAAGTCGAGAGAGTTCATTTGTGTGCAGTTGCCAATTTCTGGGGGAAATAAACGTTGAATTGAAGAGTGGAATATTGAACTGATGAAANTCTAAAACTAGCACAAAAGAAGGCCACATGCACATATTCTCGTATCAGAGGCTGTTTGCGAAATGGTTGATCATTTGTCCATCCGACACGGAATTGTTTTTGTTAATTAAGGTCAAAATATAAACTGGGTAGTTTTTCTTGTTGGGCAGCTCGGTTTCACCGGATCAGAGTCCGCTTCTCGGCTCTTTGTAATATGTATGGGACTTGACTGTTTCCCTATATTATAAGAAATCAATCCGTGTCAGACGGACAGCTCATCAACCATTTCGCAAACAGCCTCATCACCTATGGAGAACATCAAATACAATAAACTAATTTTAACTTAGGCTTTAAGTTCTATTTCCTTTGGGGTCATAAGTTAGAAAGATATTCAAGGAAAGGTCTACTGCAAAATGAATAGTCACCTTAGTCCGAGTCTAGTCATCGCCCTCAAATTTCCGATACTCGAGGGAAGATCAATCAGCTCGTTGTGCGCCAAGTCGAGAGAGTTCATTTGTGTGCAGTTGCCAATTTCTGGGGGAAATAAACGTTGAATTGAAGAGTGGAATATTGAACTGATGAAAAAATTGCAAATTTGATTAAATCGAAGGGCAGAGATTAATCGTAACAATATGAAACTATTATTTGAATGACAAAACAAATTCGTTATTGACTTCCTCGTAATTTATTCGCATTCGTCTTCCTCTATATACAGTATTTGGGCCTACTGCGTAGGTTTTTCTGGCATCTGATCATTCTGTGTTAATAACTCAGAGAGTTCTAAGACAGACCATAAAAAGTGGGAATATAAAAACTTCGAAGTTGCTTCTTTCTGCAATGTTGAACAAAGCACATTAAAAACATTTATTTATGTGACTATTGCAATAACTACCTTGTGGAAGATGTTCCAGGTGATTATGGGACACGTCAAATGTGACAAGATGAACAAGGTTGCCTGTGAAATAAGAAACATTAAATGAATTAAGGTCTGGAGCAGTTCACATAAAAAATTTTAGGGCCTAAAGCTTCCAATTCAAGCAGTACTGTTTCCATTTTGCACGAAGTTACTAGAATAAACCTCTGTTAGGAATTGACCCACCGGCTAGAAAGTGCAGCTTTTACCGGGGAATCGAGCACCTGAAANTTGTGTGCAGTTGCCAATTTCTGGGGGAAATAAACGTTGAATTGAAGAGTGGAATATTGAACTGATGAAAAAATTGCAAATTTGATTAAATCGAAGGGCAGAGATTAATCGTAACGATATGAAACTATTATTTGAATGACAAAACAAATTCGTTATTGACTTCCTCGTAATTTATTCGCATTCGTCTTCCTCTATATACAGTATTTGGGCCTACTGCGTAGGTTTTTCTGGCATCTGATCATTCTGTGTTAATAACTCAGAGAGTTCTAAGACAGACCATAAAAAGTGGGAAGATAAAAACTTCGAAGTTGCTTCTTTCTGCAATGTTGAACAAAGCACATTAAAAACATTTATTTATGTGACTATTGCAATAACTACCTTGTGGAAGATGTTCCAGGTGATTATGGGACACGTCAAATGTGACAAGATGAACAAGGTTGCCTGTGAAATAAGAAACATTAAATGAATTAAGGTCTGGAGCAGTTCACATAAAAAATTTTAGGGCCTAAAGCTTCCAATTCAAGCAGTACTGTTTCCATTTTGCACGAAGTTACTAGAATAAACCTCTGTTAGGAATTGACCCACCGGCTAGAAAGTGCAGCTTTTACCGGGGAATCGAGCACCTGAAATACGACGAGGCTCATTTCGGGAATATCAACAAATATGGGTGTGACATTATGATTTGACAAATTCAGTTAGTTGTCAGGAAAAGCTAGTTAAATAAAGTGATTATGCCACGACTTAATAGTTATCTTCATGGCTATGGATAAGGATGTTAAACAAGCTCCTTTTATCCTATTCAAAGTAAAGGGCTACCAAAGATAGATAAATGCAACGAAAAAAACTTTCCTCAGCACAAATTCATTACTACAATGAAATACGATTAAAATCATACATGGATCAAAAGCTTACCGATAGACGAAGGTAACTCTCTGATTCTGTTCTCTCTTAAACTGAGCATCGTTAAAAGCTGTTGAAAAATATAAAGCAATTATCAAAAGTAACGAAGTTGAGAGACTTCCAAAGAGGACTTCAAAGAGGACTTCAAGCTCGCTAGAGAAAGTTAGATGATTTTATCCATAAGCAGAAATAGCCCCACGCCGGAAGCCAATGACCAGACCAGTTGCAGAAATCCACAAGAAATCTACCACGAAACTGGCTAAGTAGCANAAGTTGAGAGACTTCCAAAGAGGACTTCAAAGAGGACTTCAAGCTCGCTAGAGAAAGTTAGATGATTTTATCCATAAGCAGAAATAGCCCCACGCCGGAAGCCAATGACCAGACCAGTTGCAGAAATCCACAAGAAATCTACCACGAAACTGGCTAAGTAGCATTGTCCTGTTTCTTTCTTCTAATGACACCTCGTTTAAGGTGGATTATTATCCATCCGGGCGGCCGCTATGGTAGCTCTACAAGATTCTCTCTACGATAGAGAAAAATATCAACGTCCTCTTGTGGCCTGCTCGGCTTCAACTTCCGTAATGGCCAGTGTGACAAGATGTGAAAGAAACTGAACATGACCTCACTTACCGTTAAGTTGCCAAGGTCACTCTCCACATTTGATAACCGATTAAATCGCAAGAACAGCGTTGTCAGTGATTTGAGTTTGTATACAACTGGTGGAATCTACCATGAGAAAATT
Organism: Aurelia aurita; assembly: GCA_004194415.1. Lineage (NCBI taxonomy): Eukaryota > Metazoa > Cnidaria > Scyphozoa > Semaeostomeae > Ulmaridae > Aurelia > Aurelia aurita. Next base: position 585,148 of record REGM01000171.1, read on the forward strand.
AAGCAAATAAGTTATCGTTGGAAAACTTTCAAATTTCAGTACGTCCAGTATAGCTATGACAGAAAAAGTTGAATTTCTACTGCTCTGCCTCGTTGATCTGTTCTCCTGACATAATGCCAGCCTTGCATTTATGTAGAAATGTTTTTGTAAATATCACCTCTTCAAGGAAATCATTCCCTCAAGACAACGCTCCACTCTACATATCATTACTAGAACAATCAATAGCATTGCAAGGACGTTCAATTGCACATAAAATGGGCATGATGCAACAAAGATGCTTTGCCCACCTACGAAATCGTTGGATTTAACAACATGAAGTGGATAATTATAAAAAGCACAATCTTATAATAGGCATCACTCCCTCAACAAAGATTTGACTAAAATTGGTTTTTAGTGAGGCATCACATATACTAATTGAGGAGAAACAGAGTTTCTCCCGGTTACATATGGTACCCACGGATGCAAAAATATTAAAGTGTCCACCTCGAAGGACAAGGTAGGCCGGCAAGTAAAAACAGGTAACAGTGATTGTTTTAACAGATAATTACCTCTGTGAGTTTGTTGTGCCTTAAATCCAAGACTTTCAACTTCGTCAAATTGTTCAGGTTCTCTGCAGACAAACAAAATATGATCAAATATGTGAATGTTTTCTTTCAAATCGTGTGAAAACCGAACTCAGTTTTTGAGTGTATGTGGTGATTAGCGTACGCATCAAATCCTCGCAAAACTTTAAATTAATTGTGTAAAATTTTATTGACCCATTCCTTCAAATAATTTGCTCGAAGGGAACTTTAGGTAAAAGGTAATTTGCAATGATCCCAAAGAGAGCATTTTTGATATCATCATTATTTTCAGGAATTACAGCGTTTTTTATGTCTGCTTGTTTTGAAGTTGTGACGTCATCAAACTGCTAAATCGTAAAACATAAAAGCTACGGACTTTTGCTTACTACGATAAGCTACTGTAGAGATTTTCTTGACAAATCCCTTGATTTTCCTCAATCATATTAGCCTTTATGGTGCTTTTAATGATTGTCAAAGCTTCCTTCCGTACTTCCTTTCATAGACTAAAAAACGCTGTAATTCTAAAATGATGATGATGTAAAAAATACTCTCTCCGAAATTTATGGCAAATTACTTAAAGTTCCCTTGAAGCATTGAGCAGCAACATTTCAAACGATTAAGTTGAAAGTCTTCCGAAGATTTGACGCCTGTGCTGTGATTAGGCGTAATTAGGCGTGATCATAAAGTGTGATTAGGCGAGAGAAGTGCAGTTTATCAATGAGAACAAAATAAGGCATGGATTTAAGAAAGACAGATATTGAAACCATTTGCTGTATATATCTTCGAACATTAGTCGCATAACATTAAACAAATAAATAGTTGGTACCGCTATTTAGAGCAGTTTCCAAGTTTTTGATACTCGAAACATTCCACCGATACAAACAACAGCACCAAATATGAGGGTCAAGAAAGTGGAATGCTGCTTTATAGCCAAAGCATTTTAAGGGATTGTAGGTTGGTTCCCTTGCACAAGATCTTTCCAGATTCTAGACTTCAGATCTCATTGAAATGCCCTAAATTTCTAGACAGCTGAATGAAATGTCTGTTATAAAGCAGTGACTACAGAATGATAGACTCACTGCATAGTCCCAGTTGTCGCAACAACAACACAGAATGAGAGTGAATAAAAAATTCGCTTAACTATACCTGGGAGATTCGTAAGTATATTCTCATTAACAGCCAAACATTCGAGATTCTTCATCATTCCAATTTCAGTTGGTAGATTTAGCAATTTGTTTCCATAGAGATACAGTTCGCGTAGCAGTGATAACTACGGAAAGATAACATGAGAGATATTAAGGCTAAGTTCAACAGATTGCGTTATGATTTGAAAACATTTAACGTTGAAACAAATGTAAACAGGCCCCTCCATCAGATTTCGCCAGTATACCAGGTGCCGCCAAAGAACAAATGTTTGAATACTTGCAATATTACGAGCAGCAGACCAATCCTCATATTTTGCTTTTCTGCAATTCAAGTCAAGGATTTTTCGCGTGACAGCTTGTCTTTGTGATATATAAAAAATGTGACATCTCAAGATACAGCCTTTCAAATGACAGACCGACATGCGAAGGATAAACTACAGAAAGACATGTTTTTATAATATCTACAAACAAAGATAACATATCCAAGCAATGAAATTTACCTCCTTGAGTTCTTTGATCGGCAAAGTGTTGGTCTGAAAGGCAGAGAGAACCATGTTAGCTTAGCAAAAGGTTTATTGGGTGTCTCAAAACGTTCCACGCAGTGGTCGCATTAGTGTCTTTACAAACAGCAGACCAATGAATGCAAAATCCTCAAAACCCCTCAGGTTTAGATAGAAAATATTGTCCAGTTGACAAGAAATGTCAGAGATTTATGATGCAAGATAGTACAGCAACTATGTGTCTTTTTTAATTTGTCCTTGACCAAGACTTACTAAAATCGCCACAGTTGTGCTCCTCCACATAAACTGATATAAGCCGCACAAGCTGGCTCATGCCTTGACTTTAAAGTCAGATAATCACAAGGATGGCATAATGGCATAAGCCATTGGGTCGAAAATATCGATGCCACAATTGCTTATAAATGTGGTTTTATCGGAGCACGAACATGAAAAAACTGACTACTAGTACATACCAGGTAGAAAAATGTTTTTCGATCTAAGAATTAGAAAACTTGAATGGTTATGCAAAGACGTTCTTTGTGGAGACGAATTGACTCCTCTCGTTTTTTTTCCATTACTTTATTCCAAGTAGGCTGGAAATTTCTAGCTATATTACAGCTAATTTAGGCCTACTATGCATGCCGGATCCAGGCATGGGACCCCTATTCTAACGTCCCTTCCGAAGGACGGCGAAGTGATTAAATATTGGAATGGTGATAAATGCAACTGTAGGCTCTGCAAAGTATATATCCCAAAAGTTGGGTTTCTAACAGGATCGATGTCTTAATGTGCTTTTATCTTGTATATATTGTAAGAAAAACACTTTTTAACCATTTATTTCCAGAAATTGTAAATTTTTCTTTAATTTTAGTCTAGTAGGCCTTAATTAGCTTTAATTCAGCTACCATTTATTCAGCCTACGATAAATAAATAAATGATGATGATGATGAAGTTGCCTGGTCAGGCATCCGGAAGGTTACCTATCCGGATTTTGACCTCGAGCGACTAAGCTTAACTTCAGTTACCTCACGGAAACTGTATAGGCCACTGGGCCACTCATCGCATAAAATTCTGCTCAGTCAGCCCCAGTATGGTCTTTTGTCCCAAATAGCCAATCAGAGCAGGCTAGTTGGTAAATGCTGCACTCTGATTGGTGAGTCCTAGAGTTGACTCACCTGGCTGCCATAGTTTACAGTTAGATAACAAAACGCTTCTGACCATTTCTTTGTAAACGTCCTCCTGAACACTGCTCCCAAATTCCATTAATCCAAAGTTTATGCTCAGACTGCTACGAAGTGAGGTACCGGGTGAGTAAAAAAAAACAATCCCCGTTTGAAAGGCCACTGCTCCCTGGATATCAATACAATAATATTGGCAAATATATTATTTAATGGTGGACATGTTCAAATTGATTTTAAAATTTACCTGACTAAAATCGGTCACTCCGTTCTGAAATTATCAGCGATTTGCTCGAGAAAGCCCCTTTAAGAAACCTTCAAAACAGACCTAAAATCACGACCATTTTCCAAATATTTCTGCCTTACGGCAATGGTTTTTACGTGCTATAGCACGTTCTGTCCCTTTGGGAGGATGAAAGTGTCATCCTGGGAGCATAACAGCATTATTCCGGATGACTTCATCCTCTCGTGAGGATAACACCTGGTAAAACGTGTTGAAGTCATAGCTGTAAGGCAGGAAAATTGGTCGTGATTTTAATACTGTCGTGAAGGTTTCTTAAAGGGGCTTTCTTGAGAAAATCTCTCATAATTTCACAATGGAGTGGCCGATTTCAGTCAGGTAAATTTTAAAATCGAATTGAACAAGTTCACCATTATATAATATATTTACCAATATCATTACCTTGACATCCAGGGAGCAGTGGCCTTGCAAACGGGGATTGTTTTTTCTGACTCACCCAGTAGACTTTACTCACCCCGAGATTACTTAGATCCAGTCTATGAGAAGATTCTTCTTTGCATTTGTTTATCAGCTTGACGATTTCCTACGAAGGATGAGAAAATCACAACTAGTGTGCAACTTCTAAAGAAAAGAATGACCACGACTATATAAATGGTATCATTAAAGTCTATCTCAAATTAGATGTCAGGTGAGATTTGCGATAACGCAAAATTACTCATTTAAAACACTGCAATTATTTTTATTCGCAGACATTTTGCATCTGACATCTAATCTGAGACAGAATTTAGTCATTGCTATGAAAAGGGAAAGGAGTTAGATTTTTTCAAAATTTAAACGACTTTTCCTGGCTTTTCAGTCATTTTTAAACAGCGATTGAATTGTACATTTTGTCATAAAAAAGTCAAAATACTGTCTATGCATGGCCTATGAAGGTTGGTTGTTCAGTTCACTGTTACTCAAATTTGTAGGACACAGGGATACAAGGAAAATAGGGCACGGGGAAACAAGGAGGAACAAACTGCTGTAGGAACAACAACTACAACAAACCTTCACGGGCATAGGGACACAGGGAGGAAAAAACTGCTATATGAACATAACTACCGCGTTTCTTAAAGCCCATGTTGTGTCTAGCAGGTAATGACCAGCCTTTTACTTGCGCAAAACAACAGCTTTATGTAAGCGGCATCGTATTCCGATCTACCCGGGGTACCAGAGCCTTTCGCTCCGGTTTTTTACGAGGCCCCTTTCGTTCTAGTTTCCTACCAAGCTCTGGCACCCAGGGTAATTCCGATCATCTTTACGACTCTTAAATATTAGACAAATATATAAAATTCTTATCTAACTCGGGTTAGGTTTTCGTCGATGGATTAAAGCAACAGTCTTTGCTGAAGGTTTCTTAAGATTTCTTATATTCGATTATCAACAGTATTTTACGGCCGATGAGCAAAAACTAAAATTCTAAACTTCAAATGAAGTTGAATTTTTTCTCTTGAGGTGAAGCATCAAAGATCAAATTAAATGTTCATCATCCTACCAATGGTTTTATATTGGCAAAATTCTAAAGTTTTAGTAGCTACCTGGTTTTGCGCCATACTATGAAACTGTACTGAATTTTAAGCAGGACTATTGTTCGTCCATTCGAATTCCTTAAGATGGTTGATTTACCATGGGTACCAGAGCCTAGCCTAATAAAAAAATTAAAAAAATTAAAAAAAAGAAAGAGGAAAGAAGAAAAAACGTGAGGATTTGTCTTCATTTTATTTTCTTCATTTAATTCAATTTTAGGCTCTGGTACCCAGGGTATGGCTGATTATGTCAGAGATTAATCACGTGATCATGTACGAATCATTAAATTAAGGATCATGGACAAGATTTTTGGTCATTTCTAATGCCATGGCTCAAAATATGGGTTTTCAAGCTATCATTTCAAAGTTTTTTTGTATAATTTAGCATTAACTGTTATTCTTGCAAAAAATATTTTGGCCTTGATCCAACTGAAATAACAGAAATGTTAAAGATAAGTAGCATAACCAAATTTTGTGGATTTTTCAAACGTCCAAACTTTTTTCAGATTCACTCGGTACACTTCCAAGAGAAATTTCTTTAAAAAAATACTTGTATCAGGGATGGGTCATGAATTCTTGCAGGGGAGGGAGTGGAAGACATTTTCAAATATTTGATGGAATTTTCTTCCCCCTCTCTCTGATTTACCTGAAAATTTTGGTCCCACCTCCAACATTGCAGAAAATCTTTTCAACCCCCCTCCCAAAACCTGCATATAGGGTAAAAGTGTCACTATACTGTCATGATTTCCATTGCATGAAGATTTACATCGTCACAGCTGTTAGTACATGAGCAAAAAGAAAAATCCAAATGAGATGAGAAAAGAGCACAGAGCGGATGGGTTATGCAAGCACTTGCATTTAAAAACTACTTCAAGAAGAACTAGTGTTAGAAATGAACAGGGTTTTACTTAGAAACTGAACAACTATTAAGACAGAAAATAACAGGATTTACCTCACAATTTTTTCATACCCCCTCTTTAAAATGTGCTTTATTTTTCGTCCCCCCTCTGTTTGAGTAGGTAAAGTTTTGGTTACTCCTCTGATGTCTTCCACCCCTCCCCGGGAGGAAATAATGACAGGTCCCTTAGATAAATTTCTAGAATCCTGCAAACATAGCAACAAGCGACGCAATCTCTATAAATTGAATCTCTCGTCATCGCTATAAAAATGTTGGAAACAATAATATCTTAGACAACATCTGTTAGTTTTCGTATCGGAATCACATAAGAACGACGGGGAGGTAATTCGGCTGATTAAGACAGTCGGTAGCGCTTTTTTCTTTTCTGGTGGCCTAAGCTACTGACTATGTCGACAGCGAAATAACAAAACTTTTATCATTATCTGTAGCGACAAAAGATCCACCGATTCACTCAAAGGCGAGATCATGTTGTGACGAAGCGAGAGCTAACTATACTTCAAAACTTTCGATACACGCTTTTCTACATGAAACTACTGAGTGAATAGCAAATCAAAACGTTTCGGCGTTTGCCAAACTGTACCGGCTGAGTCAAGAAAGGTAAAAAGTTTGCAAGCCTGCAGTTTCTAATCTATTCATCAGTATTCTCTAAACTGATTCTTGTTGTATAGTTATATACTCATTACATAAGTCTCAGTATCGCTCATTGAATTGGATGGTTATCGCTCAAAATAAAAAAATCAGATTATAAATATTGAACGAATACAAGGAATCACGTCGTAAGTCTAGTATAGTTACCGGGTGTCCCAAAAAAAAGTACTCCTGTTTGAAAAATCACCAAAATTTGATTACATGGCTGATCTTCAAATTTCTTTTTTTGGCAAGTAGATCAAAAACCAAATTATTTTTGCCCATCTAGCTAATCTTGTGATTGGTTTTGAAATTACCAAGTTCAGCTCTTTTTAGGGCTGCCGGGTTTTGAAGCTTATTGCAAAAAGCATTCATGATTACCAGATTAATTTCTTTTATGGGCCATGAAAATGCCGACAACAAAGGCCAACTAACAGATGGCACGTGCAAGGCATGCTGGTTGAAACAGACCCTTTAAGCTTTTAATTTGGTCATAAATGAAAGAAAGAAACTTACGCTATTATTGGAGACTTGAAAGATAATGAAAAATTGCGAAATTTTGGCTTTTAGGCAAGATTTACGATGTTCCTTGAAAATAGAGCTCAAAATAAGGTTTTTCAACGTGTAATTTGTACCCTTTGAGTTTTGAAAATAAAGATTTTATCATCTTTAAATATATTTGGATCATTGATCATAGAAATCAAAAAGAAAATTTTATGTTAGGTTTGATAATCGAATGTTGATGATTTTTGAAACGGGAGTACTTTTTTGGGACACCCGGTAGTATATTAACTTAGATAATAACATTTAGTTCATTAAAATTGGTCATATTGTTCTCAAGTTGCAAATGATTTTATATAAGTGCTTCATCTCAGAATCTTCAAAACAGGCCTAAAATCCTTGATTTTAGGACCTAGTACTACGTTTCAGGAGCACTAAGAAACTTCTGAGAAGAACCAAGAAGCTAAATTCAACTTGAATCTTTTTAGCGTAATAAAACTCCTTTCCCTACCAACTTTTGCTTTTTACATCTCTTCTAAAATACTTGAAAACAATTTTCATTGCAAGGTACAATTCTTAGTTTATAATAAAATACGCGTATTCTGCCAACATCGCAGAATGAACATCATTTTCTAAAAATAAATGAAACATCGCTGTACGAGAGCAGCTGTCAGGAACTAAACTTGAACAACGAAACTATGTTAAAAACTGATCTACAGAACAGTTTTAAGGGCTTTTGCTTAAATTACTCGTCAAATTCAAAATCAGGAAAACTTATTAACAGGAGATCTTTTCTCGTGATTTGTCACGAAATTTCTGCATACAATTCAGCTCAACACGAAAGCATCCGGTCAAAAACACGAAGCTTGAAGAGTAACCATAGCTTTTTGGTTAAAAGGCAGTCTATTTCCTGATGCTAAAAAGTACTGTTAAATAATGATACATCCCATATAACACCCTACTACAGTACATGGGAATTACTCCAGGCCTCGACACAGGAAGATGGCTTTGTTTGTCCATCACAATTCGAAATCAATAAAAGGGGCATGTGCAACCAACCAGCATACCTTAGATGTGCCATCTCTTTGTTGGCGGCCATTTTCATGGACCATGAAAATGGCGACAACAAAGAGACCATAAAAGGATGTATTCACAAAGCACTTTTCTGTTTGAGGTATTAGATCCAAGGCCAAATAAATTTAGTGATACTGATTATCATAGTATTATAGTATCATATTATCATCTTATCATATTATCATATTATCGTATCATATTAGGCTTTAAATCGGCAAGACTCTGAAGTTTTGTGAGATTCCTGGTTTTGAAGTTTCAGGTTTGAAGTTTTGAAAATAGCATAGAATTTTAAGCAGACCTATCTTTTTCTGAGGCCCTTCGAGGCGTTTTAGGGGACAGGGGAATTTTTGAATTGTGGACATGGGAACATTCGTGGAAATAGCCTGGGAACACGGGAACAAATTTGTGAGGAAATCATATTGTTGGGGAAAAAATTGATGAATTTTCTAATTCGTTTCATAGAGAACAAGGGAACAAACAGACACATAGCTGGGGAACAAGGGAACTTTGACCCCCCTGGGAGGGCCTCTCTTCTCCATTCAAATTCTCCAAAATGGTTGATTATGCAAGAAATTAATCTCGTTATTATGTACCAAGCAAAAGTTAATGCAAAATCGGAAAATAAAAATTCTAGTTTTTCAAGCCATCATTTTAAAATCTTTCATATAATTTTGCAGAATTTTTATTAATGCTAAAAACAATTCGACCTTCGATATAACTAAAAAAGAAATTTAGTAGCAAAACCAAAAATTTCAGACCCACCCAGTACTCTTCAAAGTGACACAGCAACACTTTTTCAAAATTCCAGTCATTGCTCAGATGTGCTAGATAACATTTCACCACAAACAGAAGCCATAAAGCTACAATTTCTTTTTATAACTGAACAAAACCTTAATTTTGAGCTTTTATGAGGGTTAACAGACAATTTAACTTGTATCACCTCCTAATAACCAGTCTGACAAACCACAATGTTTTCATATCAACTAATTAGAAATGTGGTACAGAACATTTCCTCTGGCTCAACTTAAATTCCCAGATGGCAAAATTTCTAAACATTTGGAAAATAATAAAAGTATACTTTCTTCAATAAAGTTTCGGGTGATGTTTATTGACAACGGTTCAAAGTACACACCAAGCTTCATCTGTGCCTGAACGATTTTTACTGTCCAGGATTTCAGATTTAAAAAAATTTTGCCTGGACTTTTTGATCTTGTCATCACAGTCAAAATCAGATTGTCCTACAAAAGCCAGGGGATCCAAGGGCAGCACCAGGGGTCGGACTGGGGTGGGCATCCAACTCTTTCTTTGGTCGGTATTCATTCTCAAGCACAAACATCTCAAAAAAGATAGGAACATAATATGCCTTCTGGCAATTAACTCTATCCCTTGTCCACCTCAATTTGTCAGAGCTGGCACCAGCCCTGAAGGGATCATGGCAAACCCTTGCACCTATCAATACACTGCGTTTGATTCTATAGAGTAAAAACAAATCAACTGAAACCACTAGCCAAGTAGCAAAACTGGCTCACTGCATAGTGTAGGAGGCAGGGGGGCTAGGGGGCTGCAGCCCCTAATCAGCGAAAATTTATTACATTTCATGTGGGCAGTTTCATCTCATTGAAGCCATCACATTCAGGCGAAATCCATAATAAGCCGCCATCATATTCAGGCGAAATCCATAATAAGCCCCCCCCCCCAAACATTGGGCATCCCCTACGCCCATGGCTCACTGCCATTTTGTACAGAACAGGCCTTGTGCACATTAACGTGGTTTTCCTGCCTAAGAATTCTCAAGATCATTTTTAGTTCTTGTTAGTATATATTACCTTGAGCATAATGAAGTCCTTCCCAACCAAGGCGCTTCTGTGATATGACAACTAAAACGGAGTTTCAGTTGTCAGTTACAAAAATGCCTAGGTATATCTTCCTCCACCTTGATTGTTGTGAACTTGCTAGCTTGTGCATGGAATTCTTATTGCTCAAACACAATCATAAGCGTACGAGGCGGGGGGGCTGGGGGGCGGCAGCCCCCCCCGCGTTGGAAAAATTTACACAAATCAGCCTTTCTCGGGCACAAATCCGACGTAAGCCGGGCAAATACTTTCGTACACAATAGACTTTGTGTTGGGCCGCACCCCAAATTGTTTCGTTGCGTACGCTTATGAAATCAATTGGCTGTATTTCCTGCACCT
>REGM01000171.1:595677-625712 GCA_004194415.1 Aurelia aurita
GGCAGCCCACCCAGCGTTGGAAAAAGTTACAAAAATCAGCCTGTCTCGGGCAAAAATCCGACGTAAGTCGGGCAAATATTTTCGTAAACAATAGACTTTGTGTTGGGCCGCCCCCCCAAATTTTTTCGTCCCGTACGCTTATGAACACAATTTGCTGTATTTCCTGTACAAAGGGCCCTCCCTTGAATAAATACCACAACAAAAGGGCTCCCTTATCTCTCCTTTTTAGTGAGCATCACAGAGGAGTAGCTACTATATATTTGGGATTTTGAGATTCCCAAATGTTCTGTTTGGTTGTAACTATCTACACATGTTTGGTTGTAACTATTTAACTATCTTGTTCTGTTTGGTTGTAACTATCTAACTATCTGAGAAACACATGTTCTGTTTGGTTGTAACTATCTATTTTTTCGCTATTTGTTTTTTTGAATACAGTAAAGTAAGTACACTTTATCTGAAATCCAACTGTTTTCTTTTGGAAATATTAGCACACTGTAAATAGGATTTTAGATTGTAAATAGGCTTTTGATGATAGTTTTTAATCTTTATTTTGCAAATCTATTTTTAGTTATATTTTATAGGAGGTCTCCTTGAAAATCAGCACCTGTGATGAAGGGCTACCCTCCTAGAGAAATATGTGAAATATGAAATAGGGTCTGCAGGGGTAAAATGGGTAGGCTGGGACCTTTCAATCAACATTCAATACTTCATGGAGGGTATTCCCAACAGATGTAGCTGGAGACAATCTGTATATGAAGATTTTCCAAAATTCATTCACATTTTTTGCCTTACCCATTTTACCTTTGCCTTATTTTTTACCCCACCCCAAGCTTACCCATTTTACCCCAGTAGACCCTATGAAAAATCTGAAACATGAGAAAAACTGGAAGAACTTCAAACTCACTTGGCTTCTATCATGACCATGTTTGGGTCTTTTCTTTACAGTTTTCTTATAATCCCCTCCAGGCTGCACTTCAATCATAACCCGTCTCGTCTCTCCGTTGCCACTCTTCCTGTCTTTTCCAGATAATGACGTCGCACCCACATCATTGCGTTCTTTTGTTGGGCTCGCAGCTCCGCTCAAAGTCTCTTCAGGTTCCGTCCCGCCATGAGCCAGACTTAAATTCCCAAGGTCGTGGCTTATAGAAGAGTTGTCGCCTGAGGAATTCGGGCTTCGTAATAAAATCTCCTTCTCCGTTTCTTGAGAAACTGAAGGCCCCCGGGTACCCTTTGGTTTCCACATCTTGTTTACCTGCTTTTAATTTTTATTGTACTTCTCCTGGAAAAGAAATATGGAATTTAATAATTGCGTAACAGTTCGAGGGCGATTAAATAATAGAAAGTTGTTTCCATATCCACAAAACCATTCCACTATGAAGGGCTGGGTTTCATGGGCCTATCAATGGCTATCAATGGTGGCAAAATGTAAATGATATAAGGAAGCAATACAAAGTGAAGAATTAGACTATAGTACACATTTAAATGACTAGTAAAAACATGTGGTATATTCGCTGATTAAAGATAAGCTTTTATCTGATTTCAACTTACTTGTTGTTTCGCCTTTTACAGCCAGATAAAACGACTTTTCAGCAAGGGTTGTCCAGCCAGTCCCCACGAAACAAAGTCTTACCTCTTTAGTTAGGCCCTTTCCACCACCTCTGTCATGTGCATTTTGTTCTGGGTTTCCAAACCTCACCCCAGAAGTTTGTCAACGAAGAAAGTAGCGAGCGCTCTGCAAAGATATCAGCTCTAGCTGTAGCTCAGGTTTGCAGCAGCTTGCAGGTCTAAATGCTCGAAATAACAAGCAAAGTAGACAAAGGGCAAGTAATCCTTACACCTGGTCCTTCGCTGGCAAATGAAATAAATGCGTTCTGGCTTATTAGACAGTCCCCCGTGAATGCTTTGATTTTGAATACGGTCCAGGGGGAAGAAAATGTGTTATATTACGGGAGGAGCAAGAAATACTGTTTCGCACAAGTGTATTTATTTGATCGCAAGTTTCGAAAGATCACCACCAAAAATAATTAGATCACATGAAAATGAAAGATATAATTTTGAAAGGATAGATTATAAAGTTGTATGTCAGGTCACAAGTATTTTGCTTATCTTTTCCCAATTTTCATTTACTTTCTTTTGGTTTAGAATTTCCAAAATTTCTTGCTACATGGGAAAATATAGCTTAAAATAGTTTCTACCATAGATAGTACGCGTATTTCTTATAAGAAACAGCTTATTATAAGAAACTGTCGGCTCAATTTTTCAAAAATTAAGAAACCTGGCTACTTGGACTGATTAAAAAAACCTATGAAACTTTTGCAATTTTGCAGCTTCAATTTTCCCAGTTCACGCAAAAATGTTTTGACACTGTGCAGTAGGTATTGACAAATGTTTTGAACTTGTTACTAGTGCAATTTCTGTTGTTTTGAGATTTTGATAGGTACTTTTGATTTTGAAGCTCGTTTATAAAAATGAATTAATTTTGCGGCTAGATCATTGAAAATTTAAGAAACTCCTAAGAAATTTTTGGTAGCAAAATTTAAGAAACCAGTTACCAACCCCAGACCTAAGTTTCTGATAAAAAATACGTGTTCTTACTATTTCACTGTTACATTTCCTCCCACCGGTGACCGTTTCACAGGCAAATGCTCCAGCAACGCTCAAGAAATCAAAATTTGGTACTTCACTTGTTCTCTCTTTGCTTTCAATCAAAAAGACACAGTTTTTCCTAACACAGCTTCCTGATGTTCCAAATTAATTTTTTGATTAATTGCTCAATTAATTATCTAATTAGGCTGATTACTTTGTTTTTCAAAGCATCTGAACAATAATAAAAGCACATATTTCACATGTTTTGTTTGTTACTTATCGTTACTTTATCGAAAGCACTTCCGGTTGGTGCGAAGGCGCTCACACAACAACAACATCTTTGCTTTTCATCAAATCAAATGGTTCCGCTTTTTTTAGGCCCGTTTCAGCTCATCTCAAGTTCCGCTTAACCCTGTCTGCAATCTGACTATTTCTTCCACCATTTAGAGATGAGCCGGAAAGTAGAAACCCGTGAAGATGAAGAACAAGGCATCAAGTTTGATGAAACCGTCGAGCTTTTGCTGGCAGCAGGTTATTTCAGAGCAAGAATCAAAGGCCTATCACCGTTTGACAAAATCGTTGGGGGCATGGTTTGGTGTATAACTGCTTGTGACTTCGATGTTGATGTCGACCTCCTGTTTCAAGAGAATTCAACCATCGGACAGAAGATTGCACTAACCGAGAAGATAGTTGCTGTGCTGCCGCAGATGAAATGCCCACATCGAATAGAACCACATCAAATTCAGGGACTTGATTTCATCCATATTTTCCCAGTGATCCAGTGGCTTGTGAAAAGGGCTATTGCAACCAGAGAGGAGCTTGGTGATAAGATCAGAGAGTATTCTTTGATGCAGTTTAGTAAGAATCACAAAATGCCTCAAGATCAAGAGATTGAAGAAAAGATGAAAATGTCCGTGAAAGCAATTGGGACAGTGAAGGAGACGTATAAGCCAAAGCGGATGCTCAAGAAGCCGGAAAACCTTGCCCATGCAGATGAAGAGACCCAAGTTCAGAGCACATTGCTTGAATATGGTAAGAGATATGGGTTTAGCAAGCCAGGAAGGTCTGAAAAGGATGAAAAGATGCTTCAGAAAGCCTCAAAAGCTGGCCTTCTGAGTGAAGGTTCATCAAAAGACGAAGATTCAGAGGAATATTTGGAGGAGCAGCGTAAACTGCAAATGCTGCTTGAAGGGATGTCAGGTGCAGATATGAAAGAGAGCTTGTCATCGCATTTAGTTGGGTCGATTCTTGGGTTGCAATCAGATGAAATCATGCAGATGGCTGAGGAATATGCAAGCAGACAAGAGCGGTTGAGGGAAGCCGGGTCGCAGAAAGCTGGGAAGATTGATATCAAGCAAATGCATGAACGCCAAGTTGCAGCCATCAAGAAAGCCATTGAAATGGAGGAAAAGAGGTCAGAGAAATCGAAAGAAGAGCTTGAATCTACCAAAGGAAATTTAGAAAAACTTCAAGAACAACATGAAGAAACAGTGACAACACAGAAAACAACAACAGAAGCACTGGAAGCATTAGAAGAGGAAGAGCAAGGTCAAAATAAAGTTATTTTAGATCAACTCAGGGGATTGGTAAAAATGAACGAAAGTATAAAGAAGCAAGAACAAGAATTCCGAGCTCACTGCAAAGAAGAGATGGTCCATTTGCAAGAGAGTCTTGAAAAGTTGAAAGTTGATTCGCTTGAGGAAGGCGATGAGGAGTCAGAGAGATTCAAGACTGTTTTGGAGCAGCTTGACAAAGATAAAGAAAAGCTTCAAAAAATTAGATTGTTAGCTGCAAAGAGAAACAGAGAAATTGCGTCATTGCAATGGAAAATAGACGACGTACCAGCAAGAGCAGAACTGAATCAATATCAACAGGATTTTATTGAACTGTACAATCAAGTAGCAGCAACTCACAAAGAAACAAAACAGTTTTACACCCTGTACAACACGTTAGATGACACAANAAGTCTTGAAAAGTTGAAAGTTGATTCGCTTGAGGAAGGCGATGAGGAGTCAGAGAGATTCAAGACTGTTTTGGAGCAGCTTGACAAAGATAAAGAAAAGCTTCAAAAAATTAGATTGTTAGCTGCAAAGAGAAACAGAGAAATTGCGTCATTGCAATGGAAAATAGACGACGTACCAGCAAGAGCAGAATTGAATCAATATCAACAACATTTCATTGAACTATACAATCAAGTAGCCGCAACTCACAAAGAAACAAAACAGTTTTACACCCTGTACAACACGTTAGATGACACAAAGTTGTATCTGGAAAAAGAATCTAATCTCCTCAATTCTATTCATGATAGTTTTGAGCAAGCACGTGGAGCATCTTCGAGCTCAAAAGAGCAATTTTTGGAACAGATGGAGAATATTCTTGCAGGAGTTATGAGAAATAAGGAAAATGTGGAGAAAAAGAAGAGAAATGAAAAGATTAAAAGAGATACTTTGAATGACCAGTATCTTGAAGTGGTAGAGCAACAGAGGTTGTATTTCAAGAGTATCAAGGAATTCAAAGAAGAATGTCGCAAAAGTGAGATGATTCAAGCAAAGTTGAGCTCCATGGGCTTGTAAGTTGGACATTGAATATTGTGGGGGACTGTGATTATGATTCATGATTACAAGAACAATTTGAGATAAATTGTAGTGGAATCAGGAAGAACAAATATGAGAACTTGACTGTCAAAGAAATGGCTCTGAATGAGTTAGAAGAGTAGGTTTGATTGAAATTTATTAATAGCTACATCAAAAAGTTTCAAATTGTTAGCAATATTTGTTCCTTAGAAAACTTCTTTGGACCTCTTCAACGAAAGTTTGGTTGCTTTGCTACTCAAAGTTGCAATCAAAGACCTCAGAATTACATTTACTCTTATCTGCCATCTAAAAATGGTCTATCTGTTGAGATAAGATTCCTCTGTGTTGTGAGCTCCAAATTTTCAGAAACTTGCAGATGTGAGAAATGACTGTCTTTATGGTGGCGTGGCTGAGTAAAATGGTGGTGTGGCCTAGTGGTTAAGGCAGAGTGTTTCGAATCTTGTGAGGTCTACCCGCGTAGCTTTGAATCCCATTGTCAGAACTACAAAGCACAAGCCAACAGCCAACTCGGCTGCCCATCCTTCTGAGGTCAGTAAATGAGTACTTAGAGGTAACTCTGAGAGCACAAGCCGTAGTGCTGCAGGCCGGCATCAGCTGTATAGCTGCGTATAACCCAGCCTGGGTTNATCTGTTGAGATAAGATTCCTCTGTGTTGTGAGCTCCAAATTTTCAGAAACTTGCAGATGTGAGAAATGACTGTCTTTATGGTGGCGTGGCTGAGTAAAATGGTGGTGTGGCCTAGTGGTTAAGGCAGAGTGTTTCGAATCTTGTGAGGTCTACCCGCGTAGCTTTGAATCCCATTGTCAGAACTACAAAGCACAAGCCAACAGCCAACTCGGCTGCCCATCCTTCTGAGGTCAGTAAATGAGTACTTAGAGGTAACTCTGAGAGCACAAGCCGTAGTGCTGCAGGCCGGCATCAGCTGTATAGCTGCGTATAACCCCAGCCTGGGTTAACAAATAAATCTTGCTTGCTTGTTTGCTTGTTTGCTTGCTTGCTTGCTTGCTTGCCATGAGAAACTTGCACTACTTCTTCTATTTGAAACTTGCCAATCAAAACAAATTTTCTACCAATTGGCGAACATCATCTTGTTTCGACAAATTAAGTTTGATTTACAACGACTTGTGACTGAGGGAAGACATCATTCATAGCTGAAGTGTGTTGTCTACAAATCACAATGCAGAGTTTCCGATAAAGCTCTCGACCTACCGAGGGAAAATTTCGTAACGGTAGCATCCGTTGCTATTGATTGACTCGCAGTAAAAATCGATTGGCACAAAGGGATTTTTAGTTTTTTGCGGCCAGTCAGTCTAGCCACAGCACGCAGCAAAAGATGCGACAAAAACTGGGTGGCTAACTGACTCGTTGTGCATTTCAAATTATCTAATGGCTTCATTGCACAGTGAGCCTGATCTTAGGCTAAAATAGAGAGGCCCAGCAGTAGGCAAAGCAATTCTCACTTATTTTATGGTTTGTGATTTGGACACGTAATGCTCTGTTGCTGAATAAGATATATGAAATTCCCGCGGCAGATGTTCAGAGTTAGTCTTCTTTTTTATATTTACTCATGTCTTCTTTTAATGACAAGTGAATTTGTCATCAAAGTTCCAAGAAATCTTCCACAGCTTGGTTTATTTCTTTTGCGGCTCAATTTATCGTCTGTAGAATCCTTTTGTCTTTAATTGTCAATCACTTTGTCGTAGTGTGAAACAAGGGCAGATAATGTAACCATGGCATCCATTGTTTTTGATTGATACCCAAATACAAAGTGATTTGCAGTCGCAGACAAAGGGATTTCTATGACCGGTTGGTCAAAGCAAGCCGCAAAAGTTGCTCTGAAACCAAGGTAGCTAGCTCACTTGTTGTGCATGCCAGAAATCGTTAAGACGAGACATGAGGATATATCGAAAGAAAAAGGATATATCTAAACATCTGCCTCGGACATCTGCCTCAGGCATTCTTTTTATTTGGCTCAGAAGCTGAGCAGTAATTTCATGGGTAGTTGAACACCGCAGGTATGCTTCTATGGAGGAGCACTGCAGCTTGAATGCTTCTACGGAGGAACAATATATGTAGTTCTGCGGAGGAGGTAGCGAACTATCTTTCTTTCGCTACCTCCTCCGCAGAAGTATAAACAAATTTCCTCCGCAGAAGTATAAACAAATTTCCTCCGCAGAAGCATACAAGCTGTGGCGCACCTCCATAAAAGCACACCTGCGGTGTATAACTACCAATTGTTATTTTTCATCATTTTGAATAAATGGAGTCCTGGAAACCCCTCCACTGCCAGTTACCATCTTCCATTTAACGTATGTAGTGAACCCAAGCCCTCTGTCTTTGGAGACACTTAACGTTGTTCATTTACTAGATCTCAGCTAAGATTGAGCTAAAAGTTGATGAATGAGGTAACAAAGTTGAAGCTTCTTTTCTATGAAGTGAAATGACTAAAAATATCCAAAGTTTAGACTTCTCCGCCCTCCGCAGCAACAGTTGATCAGAGACGCAAAAACCTCACAAACCTACAAACCTGGTTTGGAGGAAGGTTCAGCGAAAATCTGAGGAAGGTTATAGATTTGGAAAAAAATTCAAATTTTGCTTAGAGTCATGGTAATATTTATTTAGCCCACGATTCACTGATATCGTTGAAAAGATTCGTCTAAAATTGATAGCGTTTATCCTTTACTCTCTTGAAATTTCTCATTTTAATAAAGTAGCTTCGCAGCTTTTTCAACCATTGAATTTGCAGGAATAGCGATAGCTTTCCGGGTGCTTTACCTCTGAACCCAATAAAGGGGCATAAAGTACCTACATATCCCTCAACGGGGAGTGCAAATCAATTGATGAATCACTATTTCTAAATTGTGGACCATAGTTTTCAATCCACCTAAGGGGTCCCGAACTTTGCTTTAAAAACAGACAAATATCATCAATACCATTTCCTAAGAAACTGAAGCTGTTTTTACCCATTTCTACATCAATCTAAATGAGGAAGTTTGAAACCCTGAAATTCAGGTTTGGAGGAAGGTCATGAACTTTTTGTTGATGCCTGAGCACTTTTAGGGACACCTGACAGTCGAACAACAATTTTGTAGGCCTTCAAGAGATGAAAACAATCAAATTTGAACTGTTACTGCTTTCATGAAAGCATGAATAAATTAGTCATAGTTTAACTATTTAATTACTATTTACAATTTACAATGCATTGAAGAGAACATTCTCTTTAAAGTCCTGTACGTTTTCTTTTACCAAGGCAGTACCCAACCCCGCACAGCATAGAAAGTATCTCAATAGGCTCCTTCAAAAATAAAGGTGAAGGTGAAGTTAAGTTTTATCGCCAAGCTCTTGGATAAAAAAAAGAGCACTAATTGAGCCCATGACCCCCTGCCGGGTATTTTTTGTTTTGATTTTTTTAAGGAGGGTTGCCCTTCAGCAGAAGCTGTTTTTCAAGTGTGGCCCAAAAAAGTGATTTTTTTTTAAATCTTCAGTTTCATTATATTACCGATCATGAAAAGTTCTTTATGCGCATTTGCGTCAACGACCAAATTAACTTTAGGCATATTGCAAAGTCTGGTCTATTGCAAAGTCTTGAACAGGCCCGTCGGAACGAAATCCTTACTGGGGGGGCTGAAACCAGATGCGAATGGGGCGAGCAAAAATGGGGTCCGGGGGCCTGCCCTCGGGAAAAATTTTTGTGACCATGCCCTTTAGATCGTTGGAAAACGCCTCTGTTATGAAGAATTTGCCATCTAAAGGAGCAGAGGATCACGACTATCGGAAGGCTTTCCCTGGAAATTTTGAAAATAGGACTTCAAAANTGACTGTCTTTATGGTGGTGTGGCTGAGTAAAATGGTGGTGTGGCCTAGTGGTTAAGGCAGAGTGTTTCGAATCTTGTGAGGTCTACCCGCGTAGCTTTGAATCCCATTGTCAGAACTACAAAGCACAAGCCAACAGCCAACTCGGCTGCCCATCCTTCTGAGGTCAGTAAATGAGTACTTAGAGGTAACTCTGAGAGCACAAGCCGTAGTGCTGCAGGCCGGCATCAGCTGTATAGCTGCGTATAACCCCAGCCTGGGTTACAAATAAATCTTGCTTGCTTGCTTGCTTGCTTGCTTGCTTGCTTGCTTGCCATGAGAAATTTGCACTACTTCTTCTATTTGAAACTTGCCCATCAAAACAAATTTTCTACCAATTAGAGAACATCATCTTGTTTCGACAAATAAAGTTTGATTTACAACGACTTGTGACTGAGGGAAGACATCGTTCTTAGCTGAAGTGTGTTGTCTACAAATCACAATGCAGAGTTTCCGATAAAGCTCTCGACCTCCCGAGGGAAAATTTCGTAAGGGAAGCATCCGTTGCTATTGATTGACTCACAGTAAAAATCGATTGGCACAAAGGGATTTTTAGTTTTTTGCGGCCAGTCAGTCTAGCCACATCAAGCAGCAAAAGACGCGACAAAAACTGGGTGGCTAACTGACTCGTTGTGCATTTCAAATTATCTAATGTCTTCATTGCACAGTGAGCCTGATCTTAGGCTAAAATAGAGAGGCCCAGCAGTAGGCAAAGCAATTCTCACTTATTTTATGGTTTGTGATTTGGACACGTAATGCTCTGTTAGCTCTGTTGCTGAATAAGATATATGAAATTCCCGCGGCAGATGTTCAGATTTAGTCTTCTTTTAATGACAAGTGAATTTGTCATCAAAGTTCCAAGAAATCTTACACAGCTTGGTCTATTTCTTTTGCGGCTCAATTTATCGTCTGTGGAATCCTTTTGTCTTTAATTGTCAATCACTTTGTCTTAGTGTGAAACATGGGCAGATAATGTAACCATGGCATCCATTGTTTTTGATTGATACCCAAATACAAAGCGATTTGCAGTCGCAGACAAGGGATTTCTATGACCGGTTGGTCAAAGCAAGCCGCAAAAGTTGCTCTGAAACCAAGGTAGCTAGCTCACTTGTTGTGCATGCCAGAAATAATCGTTAGACGAGACATAAGGATATATCGAAAGAAAAAGGATATATCTAAACATCTGCCTCGAGCATTCTTTTTATTTGGCTCAGAAGCTGAGTAGTAATTTCATGGGTAGTTGAATACCGCAGGTATGCTTCTATGGAGGAGCACCGCAGCTTGTATGCTTCTGCGGAGGAACAATATATGTAGTTCTGCGGAGGAGGTAGCGAACTATCTTTCATTCACTACCTCCTCCGCAGAAGTATAAACAAATTTCCTCCGCAGAAGCATACAAGCTGTGGCGCTCCTCCATAAAAGCACACCTGCGGTGTATAACTACCAATGGTTATTTTTCATCATTTTGAATAAATGGAGTCCTGGAAACCCCTCCACTGCCAGTTACCATCTTCCATTTAACAACGTATGTAGTGAACCCAAGCCCTCGGTCTTTGGAGATACTTAACGTTGTTCACATACTAGATCTCAGCTAAGATTGAGCTGAAGTTCATGAATGAGGTAACAAAGCTGAAGCTTCTTTTCTATGAAGTGAAACGACTAAAAATATCCAAAATTGAGACTTCTCCGCCCTCCGCAGCAACAGTTGATGCCTGAGTACTTTTAGGGACACCTGACAGTCGAACAACAATTGTGTAGGCCTTCAAGAGATTAAAACAATCAAATTTGAACTGTTACTGCTTTCATGAAAGCATGAATAAATTAGTCATAGTTTAACTATTTAATTACTATTTACAATTTACAATGCATTGAAGAGAACATTCTCTTTAAAGTCCAGTACGTTTTCTTTTACCAAGGCAGTACCCAACCCCGCACAGCATAGAAAGTATCTCAATAGGCTCGTTCAAAAATAAAGGTGAAGGTGAAGTTAAGTTTTATCGCCAAGCTCTTGGATAAAAAAAGGAGCACTAATCGAGTCCATGACCCCCTGCCGGGTATTTTTTGTTTTGATTTTTTTAAGGAGGGTTGCCCTTCAGCAGAAGCTGTTTTTCAAGTGTGGCCCAAAAAAGTGATTTTTTTTTAAATCTCCAGTTTCATTATATTACCGATCATGAAAAGTTCTTTATGTGCATTTGCGTCAACGACCAAATTAACTTTAGGCATATTGCAAAGTCTGGTCTATTGCAAAGTCTTGAACAGGCCCGTCGGAACGAAATCTTTACTTGGGGGGCTGAAACCAGATGCGAATGGGGCGAGCAAAAATGGGGTCCGGGGGCCTGCCCCCGGGAAAATTTTTTGTGACCATGCCCTTTAGATCGTTGGAAAACGCCTCTGTTATGAAGAATTTGCCATCTAAAGGAGCACAGGATCACGACTATCGGAAGGCTTTCCCTGGAAATTTTGAAAATAGGACTTCAAAATCACTTAGAAATAGGCTGTTTTTTTATTTTATGAAATAGTATCGTGATAGCTTCATAACTCTGATAACTTTCCGGAGTATAAATAAGTCAAATCTTTATTTCCACAAGCTCGACTTTCACAGCCTTTTTCACTAAAAAAGGAACAAACTTTAGCAAATTATTGGGGGGGGGACTGAAGAAGCCTTCCAGCACCCTCCCCCCCGCTTCCGACGGGCTTGTTGCAGTATACTATACAATCTTAAGAAATTTTTGTCAAATTCTATCCTGCAACACCATTTAAATTGGTTGCTTATGTCCTTGAAAAAGCTGCAGGACTCGAACCAAAAAGCTGATATGAAAATCGCGAGAAAATATGAAATCGCAAAATATGTATTTTTGGCAAAAATGCGATATCTTGTAAAATACTATTGCTCAAAATATGTTTTTCATGCCGCAGGCTCGCCGTCTCTCTTCTGAAAGAGTAAATAACGATCATCTATAAAATCATTTGGTCCTTGATGTAACTTTACACAAAGAAAATTTAAAAAATTTCATTTTCATGTTGGTTGGGTCACCCGGTAGTCGTGACGCTGATGTGATTGAAGTAAGGCTCGAAACTATAATTCATTCTGGCTTGAAAGTCAGAGTATTAAACTACTGTGATTGTAATTTGTGAATCAGGAACCGTTTTTATAAGAAAAACAGTTTTAAGTTTAAAAACGACAAATAGTCTGAAATTAATAGCGATTTCTCTCAAGTCAATTTGGAAGCTCCAAGACCGATGCAATTCTATTTTTCTTTTCGAGCAAATTAAGGGACCGTTCATTATTTACAGAGGGGATGGTACCGAAGAGAAATTTTTTCTGGTCCAAAATATTTTCTTACCCAGCTCAAAAGGTGATGGAAAAACACCTATCAACACCTTTTTATGTCAGAAAATTTCTTTTACCCAACACATTTCTCTTCGGTACCAACCCCTCTGTGAGTAATGAACGGTCCTTAAGATGTTCTTAGGATCTTGTGTGATATCTTGCAATCTAAGTTAGGCTTTCAGACAGACTTGGATACTATTTTAGAGGAATGAAAACCAGCGAATTTTGCACAGTGGCACAACAAACAGAAGCACTTTTTGCCAACAAATGTTTTAGCACTTTGTCTCAGTACGAAGTATTGGTTTTGTACGAAATCTAGTTGTTTGCTCTTGACAGGGGAGTTATGTGAATATTTACATGAAATTCAGGATATATTTTTAGCTTCCCATTATTCACTTAACTTTTTTTAAATTGCCCATTTTGAAATGGAAATGCGTTTGCTCCAAGACAAGGTGGCAATATGAGTTTCTCAGTGAAACGATGATGTGAATTTGTGGACCAGTTGCCTCTCTTGAGGTGATCCCCTTACCATCATATAATGTAACCCTACTTAGAGACAATTGATTCATTATTTTCTGCAGAGTAATGTTCAGGTAGTTCCATTTCTGTGCTCTTTAACCACTTCTGAAACAGAAATTGTTTTGCCGTGCGTTCATTATATTTGTAATTCTCTCTTCTAAGGTACTCGCTGACCTCCAGTGACCGCTTCCGCGGAACGCTGAATTTACCGGCTGGTTGCTTCATCTTATACATGTTTTCATAACCACCAACGTCACTTGTATCTTCTACGTGAGCCGCATGACCGTTCTGTGCACGCTTTTGCGAAGCAGACGTCACCGGCCTAAATGTCTCGTTCTTCGTTGTCGCGGTTATTCTAGTTCTGTCTGTTCTTCGCAGTGACGGGTGAGCGCCGACGTTGTTATTTTGATTGTTACTAGCTCGTGGGCCTTTTTCTTTATTCATTGTAGTGTTGCGACGATGTTCGTGCCGCGCGATGGGTTCTTTTTTCGATGTCATAGTCTGTTTATTTGAGTTCAACGTACCAGGATTTGAACTGTCCAGCCCACGTTCTTTGCTTCCGGTAAAAAATGATATCAAATTTTCAGTAAAACTATTCCGTTCACTTGAGAATTTGAAAAACCGGCTTGCTCTCCGGTTTTGTTTGTTCGGAGTTTCATTCCGTATCTGTGGTAGGTGTATATTCTCGTTCGGGGCATGCCCCTGCGTTTCGCCCCCTATTTCCAAGATTTGCGGCGACGCATTCTCTGAAGCATTGTCTCTAAAGCCAGGAAACATGGTTTCCGGGCGGTTTGGCATATTGAAGTTCCTGTCAATATGTTGTGCAGGTTGCTGAAAGCGAAGCATAGGTAAACGATTTAGAAAAGGCCGTACGGTCACTACAAGCAGACTGAACTATTCACGAAGGAACCGGAATGAGATGGGCGAAGCAGGACTGGAACTCCAATAACTAAATTTTGCAGAATTTAGAGCGCACGATACTTGAGTTTTTATCATCAGGAATACACGAGATGAGTCTGGTGACAAAAGCAGGATATCCACAACAAATCACGCCACTTTTTCCAATAAAGCACGATTTCCAGACGCGTAGCTTCGAGGCTGCTCTGTGTTTTAGCGGAAATTTGGTTCTAGATATTTACAACCAGAGTAATCTTTGTGTAGATTTCTGTTTGGACGCATTACTTACGCTGCTAGATTTTAGTGTGAAGTTTCATTCCGAAGTGAAGTTTCTTCGCATTTGGAGATGACCAAACGTGTAACCAAACGTGTAATCCAGCCAACACAAATCTGTTACGAGCTTACAATTTTTGTAGTTTTTGCCACATATCTTTCTTGTGAAATTGACCGCTGAGATAATTTTCTAGATACGGCTGAATGTGGACCAACAAGCTTTCTACTTGTCTTCGTGCTTGTGGGCTTAAAACTGTCACGAGAAAAATAAGCAATTATTTGGTAAACTCCACCAAGTATTCTGCAGGGTTATCGAAAATGAGGCGTCTTTGTCCGATCCCGGAAAATCACAAACTGAGGGTCCGTGGTAGATGTCAGCTTAACACCTCCCTTTTAACAAATGAGTAAGAAAAATGGATCGATTAGCTTTAGAATCACTCTAATGTGTCATACTCCAGGAGCGTTTTGGAAGAACTCAGCAGCATCCAAGCCTTGCTGTGCAAATATGAACCAAATACTGCATCAAAGTCTTCTAAGGGATGTANTCGTGCTTGTGGGCTTAAAACTGTCACGAGAAAAATAAGCAATTATTTGGTAAACTCCACCAAGTATTCTGCAGGGTTATCGAAAATGAGGCGTCTTTGTCCGATCCCGGAAAATCACAAACTGAGGGTCCGTGGTAGATGTCAGCTTAACACCTCCCTTTTAACAAATGAGTAAGAAAAATGGATCGATTAGCTTTAGAATCACTCTAATGTGTCATACTCCAGGAGCGTTTTGGAAGAACTCAGCAGCATCCAAGCCTTGCTGTGCAAATATGAACCAAATACTGCATCAAAGTCTTCTAAGGGATGTAGTATCAGAAGTGTAGAATTTACATACACTGTCAATGAGATCCAACTGCGATGTCCTGGTCACTATGATTTTCTGCATCGATTTTGTTTATAAGTCATCCATTAGAAGTCCATCCTGCAAAATCAAAACTTTCAATGAGCTTACAGCAAGTGAACGGAGTTAAAAATGGAAGATGACTTTTGCCTAATTTGCATGATAACGGAGGGAATAGATGGCGGCTCTAAAGACTCTGTTGTATTTTGCTGCAAAGCATGCTGGTAAAAAGCTCCCTGACGACCACCTAACGACGTAACAATTTCAGTCTGCCGTTTCGACTAGCCAGCTTGAATTCGAATCGACCTTGAATTCGAATGCAACATGGTTGGAAAGGAAACCTTTCCAAAGAAGAAAACGTTTTGATTCGAATAGAAGTTTTAATTAAAGATTCGCGTTCGAATTACAAAATTTCCTATTTGTTTACATTGATTGCTTCTTTAGAACTTTACCACTGCTAGCTAGCCGAAACGGCAGAACAAAACTTTTATGTCATTAGGCGGTCGTCAGAAAGCTTTTTACCAGTATGCTTTGCGCGGCCGCCACCTTTAGAGTTAGTGTCTATTGTTCTCAATGATGATCCCAAAATAGGGCAATCAGCGGCACGAGGCCTTCTTTTGTTCTATCTTTGATCTAGATCGCTATATATATTTCATATTTCAATTTATTAAGGAGGGTGATCCTTCAACCTAGTGGCTGATTTTCAAGGGGCCCTTCACATGAAAACTTACAAAATATACGGGATAAAAACATCTAAGAATTACTTACAATAAATATATACAACTAAATGATCAATGCTAAGTGTGAAAAATAAAAGAAAAATGCATAAAAACCTATAGACTGGGAATTTTCTCCAACCATCCAGCAACTTGCCCAACCTCCGCCCCCATGACCAACCTCCACCAAACCGACAACGAAGATCCAAAACGAATCCCCACCGCCGATCCAGCAGAAATCAAGCATAGAAACAACAGATCCGGCAGCCGCCCGAGGGTCTGGAAAATTCCCAGTCCATTATAAACTATGTTTGAAAATATTAACGGAGGATGACGGCTTAGTCTCAGCTGGGAGGCTATATCTCCGTCCATTCTATTTTATTTATTTTATTTCAAATTTTTAAGGAGGGTAGCCCTTCAGCAATACTGATTTTCAAAGGGCCCTCACCTACAAAAACTTATAAAATTAAAGTACTATTAGAAGACTAAATCAACCTAATTAAAAAGTTTCAATTTATAAAATACTTACAAAAACCCTATAGTCTAAAGTGAATCATTTACTTTAAAGTTCGTCTCTTGCCTTACTAAATCATAGTTATAAGACTAAACGAACGAGACTTGGGGTGTGTTTGATTCGTACCAATTCTGAAAACGGTACACTTGGTAGACTCGGAAATTGTGTTTGATTGACTTCGAAATTCTCAAAACGGTAGGTTTCGTAGGTTCGGAAGGCCTTCTGAACCTACTGCTCCAAAAGGCAGAAGGTTTGGCAGACTTTGGAGAGATTCTCGTTTTCATTAGCGAGCCACCATGGCGACTTCGAAACCTATCGTATTGAAGATTTTTCTGTTTGATTGGGAAATATATTTTCGTGTCTGCGAGGTCTACTGTTTTCAGAATTCGGTAGGTCGGGAATTACCAATCAAACACATTTTTGGAGCATGTCTACCTAGAGAGGAAAAAAAGAAGAAAAATTTGTATCTCTTGCTTGAAAAAGAATATATGCATTGCATAATGCATGGCCTGTTTTAGTTTTTTACTTATCAAGAAGAAGATGCACTTTTGATTGTTCTAAAGTTGAAAACTTGAGGAAATTTGATTGACATGTTAGTGCTTCTTCAAGCAGCATTGCCTCCAAATCTTACAAAAACATTGCACGGATGGTTAATGCATCTTTCGGTTGATTTGATGGCTTGAAAGGAACTTCTGGTAAATTGCTATAATCCTATATGTAGCATTTCTAATATCTTGATTAATTTCTGAATAACAGCGGCTTTCTTTTTATTGAAAGAACTCGTAAAAAGTTTTGAAAAAAATTAAAGTAATCGTAGATCCTAAATTAAAATATGAAAAATGGTACAATCTTCAAGAAACCCATAGTTTATGAAGGTCTACCGGGTGAGTCAGAAAAAACACTCCCCATTTGAAAAGGCCACTGCTCCCTGGATATCGAGGCAATAATATTGGTAAATATATTGTTTAATAGTGGACATGTTCAAATAAATTCTAAATTTTACCAGTCTGAAATCGGCCACTCCCTTCTGAAATTAGGAGGGATTTTCTCAAAAAAGCCCCTCCAAGAAACCTTCAAAAACGGCATGAAATCACGACCAAATTTTCGTCATATTTCTTCCCAAATAGCAATGACTTGTACATGC
The DNA here is from genome assembly GCA_004194415.1 of Aurelia aurita. Taxonomy (NCBI): domain Eukaryota; kingdom Metazoa; phylum Cnidaria; class Scyphozoa; order Semaeostomeae; family Ulmaridae; genus Aurelia; species Aurelia aurita. The sequence continues at coordinate 612,992 of REGM01000171.1, forward strand.
TTTAGCACGTTTTATCCCTTTGGGAGGATGAAAGTGCCATCCCTGGAAACGTAACAACAATATTCTTGGAGATTTTATCCTCCCAAGAAGATAACACGTGCTAAAGCATGTGCAAGTGTGCAAGTCATTGCTGTAAGGCAGAAATATTTGGAAAATTTGCTCGTGATTTTAGGCCTGTTTTGAAGGTTTCTTGAAGAGGCTTTCTCCAGAAAATCGCTCACAATTTCAAAACGGAGAGGCCGATTTCAGTCAGGTAAATTTTAAATCGTATTTAAACATGTCAACCATTACATAATGTATTTGTCAGTATTATCGTTTTGATATCCAGGGAGCAGTGGCCTTTCAAACGGGGATTGTTTTTTCTGACTCACCCGGTATAATATGGTAGTAAGCAGAAATCTGTAGCTTTTTTAGTTTACGATTTAGCAATTTGACCACGTCACATTCTCAAAACTGGCCCAAACAAATAAGACGCTGTAATTCTGAAAATAATCAAGATATTAGAAATGCTACATATAGGATTATAGCAAAGTATTTGAAGTTCCTTTCAAGCCATTAAATCAAACAGAAGATGCATTAACCATCCGTTCAATGTTTTTTTAAAGATGCCAAAGATTTGGAGGCTATGCTTCTTCAAGCCTCTTCCGTAAAAGCTTCCGAGCAAAATCAAAATTAACTTTAAAATGGTACGACCGACTTCAGTGAAATAAATTTTCACATCTAAATTAGCCTTTTGGCTCTAAGAATGGGATCGATAATTCAAGAATATACAGTTGAGAAAACATCGACACTTTTAGTTGACTTACCCAGTGGTACCAGAAGAGTGAACTTGTCGGCAAATTCGTTCAATTACTTTCAAAGCAATTAACTTACCTTCTACAAACAATTTCTTGTTCGTGCTTCTTGTAGAAATGCTCTTCTTGGCTTCGTCACCAAACGCTCTGAGGAGAATCTCTTCTTCACTTGATACTCGCAAGAATGAAGAAATGCTCTTCTTGGCTTCGTCACCAAACGCTCTGAGGAGAATCTCTTCTTCACTTGATACTCGCAAGAATGTAGAAATGCTCTTCTTGGCTTCGTCACCAAACGCTCTGAGGAGAATCTCTTCGTCACTTGATACTCGCAAGAAGCTCTCCTTGCTTTTATTCCTGGCTGAGATATGACCTGGCCTAAACTATTTCGTCTTCGTCTTTACTGTTTGGGTTTCTCTCGCCAAACTAGACAACTCTTTGGAACATCTGGATGTATATTTGAAAGCAATGTCTGGCCACTGGATTACCTGCGAGGCAAATATTGAAGCATGAGATCGAGACCTAGATACACATAATCTCATATTTAAGGCGAATTTAGACTGATTACGTGATCGTAGTTATCGCTATTGATGGGTTGCCAGACGCTCTAACTACGACTCATAATCACCATACTACTACCAACTGTTGCTTACCCAGTCAACCAACCAACGAACTGTAATTCTATCATCCAAAGCTTTAAAACGGTTTCACTTTACAGCAATTAGATACGGCTGGCCAAGTTTGAATGAACTAAATTGAGATCTTAATTACTTTGATTATGGGAGAACACAGTGTGCCTACCCTCTGTGTCAGCTGTCCCTCTCGCCTCAATTTTTGCTACCTAAAGCTGGATTCGCATTTCAAACTTAATTTACTATCAAATTTGAAATGTTATCTAAATAACGATGATCACTTTTAAGGAATCTGGTGAGTGGCCAGCAAAATACAGGCTTGCGAAAGTTTAAATGTTTTACTCACCCAGACATAAATCAATGCTGACTATATAAACATCCTGTATAGATAGACCCCTAAGGACAATATGCAATTCTGTCTTAGACGACGTCAACAAATCAAAGAACGAAGGGACACAATGAGCCAGCACTGCAACGTGATCTTCCGTGGCCATTTTGTTATCTCACACGTTGCAGTGCTGGCTCATTTAGGCCTGTTTCAAGCTGAATAACAAGCAGAAGAGCAGAAGGCAAGAGAAATAAAGGCAAAGGTAAGATTAATACAACATTACAGGTAAGTTAAACACCAAACTCGTTTCCTATCGTGCCTGATTACAGCGTCTACTATGTTTCAAGCGGTTTTCTGGTTGTGACGTCATAAACTTGCTAAATCGTGAACCAGAACAGCTACGGATTTCTGAATGAACAATTATAAAGAAGTACCTGAAGTTCTTTTCAAGCCATTAAATCAAAAGAAAGATGCATCAACCAATCGTGCAATGTTTTTTAAAGATTTGATTCCTATGCTACATTCTGTTTACTTGTTGCCTATAAATAAAGGCTAAATAGCAGGTGAAAGTATTGAAAGAGTTCTATCAGCGATACCTCTGGTTAACCAAACTTCTATCAATGAAATAGTATATTTACTTACGCCAACATCATCTCAATAGTTCTTCGCGCTAAGGGTCGGTTCCCACAAGGCGCTAACTTATGTAAAACGCTTTCACAAGGATTTTACGCCTGGTTTGAAGGATTCTGAGATGAAACAATGTCACAAAATCGCTTGTAAATTGGGGAAAATGCTATCAATTTCAATCGGACAAATTTTATCATCTAAGTTGAAATGTTACCCACACAAGGATAATCATTTTTAAGAAATCTGACGAGTAACTAGTACAGTACAGGCTTTCAAACATTTTAACTTTTTTTTACTCACCCAGACATAAATCAGTGCAGACTAAAAACATTATGATTAGGTCCATACAAATATCTCCTGTTGATAGCTCTCTCTCTCGACAGTAAGCAATTCTGTCTATGCTACATTCTGTTTACTTGTTGCCTAATAAATAAAGGCTAAATAGCAGGTGAAAGTATTGAAAGAGTTCTATCAGCGATACCTCTGGTTAACCAAAATTCTATCAATGAAATAGTATATTTACTTACGCCAACATCGTCTCAATAGTTCTTCGCGCTAAGGGTCGGTTCCCACAAGGCGCTAACTTCTGTAAAACGCTTTCACAAGGATTTTACGCCTGGTTTGAAGGATTCTGAGATGAAACAATGTCACAAAATCGCTTGTAAATTGGGGAAAATGCTATCAATTTCAATCGAACAAATTTTATCATCTAAGTTGAAATGTTACCCACACAANATGCATGATTGTGAGTCGTATTTTGAGCGTCCATCAGTCTATCAATAGCGATAACTACGGCTATGTAATCAGTCTAATGAGCGGGGATGGCGCAATGGTAGCGCGCTTGACTAGCAACCTGAGGGTTGGTGGTTCGAGTCCCCGCCCTGCCGAACCTGCTACGTAGAGTGAGGAGAGTCGCCAACTCTCTGTAATTCCAGGCTAAAGGAATCGCGAGGTGTGGTCACATCGAGAGGAAGGACCAGGACATTGCTCGATAAGCTTAGCTTCTCAATGTCCTAAAACTACCTTCGGATGCTAGGTAGCAATATATATAAAAAAAAAAAAAAAAAAAAAAGTTGACATGTTACCCACACAATGATAATCAGTTTTAAGAAATCTGATGAGTAGCTAGACTCACTACATAGTCCCAGTTATCGCAACAACAACAACAACAACGTTTTTCATACTTTCAATTGAATCTAATTGTTTGCTCAAACTGTACATTTTGTCCGATTTCTGTGTATGTATGATTGTGAGTCGTATTTTGAGCGTCCATCAGTCTATCAATAGCGATAACTACGGCTATGTAATCAGTCTAATGAGTAGCTAGCAAACAACAGGCTTCCAAAAATTTAAACGCTATTTTTACTCACCTGGTACATAGCACGCCTACGTTTAAAATTCAGCTTACCAGGGACAAATATTTAAACATTTACGTCATTGTCTAAAGGAGGATTATACGCTCTACAAAAGTAGCAATTTCCACTAAGAACAAACAAACTCTTGGTTAGGTTGTGGATATAGAGAATTATATTTATCTGTCATTTGATCAGCTAGCCAAATCAAATCCTAATTCTCCTATAAACCAGCCTCGTTCCCAGGGTGTTCTTACGTCGTAAGCTAATCAAGATGCCGAATGAACACCCTGGTACACATTGCACAAATTCGCCCAAAATAAGGGTGGATTAGCAGCTATTATGGATTTGCGGTTGGCAGGGTAACGCTCATTATGTGACCTCGATTCCAAACAACAAAGTAACATTGTAGTGGTTGTTGCTTAGTGACTAGATTATATTGTTGTTATTCGAATAATTAGTAAGTTTTCGAGAAATAGTTTGTGTTATCTATTGTTTTCGAATAGCCAACCAAATTGCAGAACGGCCACTTGTATCCCAGAGTAGAGGTGGAGCAACGAACTTACTCTGGGGACGAGATTGCCTAAAAGCCAGATAATTCTGACGTAGATTTCATGGAGAAATTGCTATTTCGTCTCAGTTATATGATATACGCTATATTCTTAACTAGGAAACACAATTAAACCCAGTGCTTAAAACTTTTAAATGTTCGGTTTAAATGAAAGAATTTAAAGTTTAATATAAACTCTGTTATCCTCAAATCCTCGCTATTTATATCTGCGGGGGATCATCACAGGGAAACCAGATTAACTGTTGATTTTTGTAGCTCCTCCTTCGCAGTTTCCATCCCTTCGCTCCTTGGCAGTGGAAGTTCGCTACGCAGCACAATAGAATCACGGAAAATGACAGGAGGTTGATTTAATACAAAAATAGAATAAAATACCAAATAACAAAAACTACAAAAATCAACAGTTAATCTGGTTTCCCTGTGGGATCATCTATGCCTTGGCGAAAGTCTCACAGAATAATTCACAAAAGATTTTATGCAGAGTCCAGAACAAGTCCTGGCTCCACGTCAGTGAGCCGGAGGAAAATTTTGCTTGTTAATGTCATATTTGAGGAAGAGGTTTAGTAATTTTTACAAGAAACATCGGAAAATTGTGGGTTACTTGGCGGTTTATAAATGTTGGGTTATAAACAACTCAAGGAGTTCGAAAAGATCTGGTTATTTTGACTTGATAAAATGAGGAAGATTTGACTAACGAAATTGGCATCTGGAGGGAGGTTTGACCTTTTTCTGGAACAGTGCCTGTGTTTTTCCCAGAGATGACTTACTTATAATACAGTACAGAAAACTAGCGAAAATATTTCAGGTTATTTATCGATTTCATTTCATTTTCATTTCATTTTAAATCATTTAAACAGGTTAAAGTTATCAAGACGTATAATACTTGTTTTCCGAACTGCCCTGTATAAAGAAAGATATAAAACCCTTTTAATATATAATATATTATATAATAAACCTACTTGACTAAAGATTTAACTTTTGAACATAGAAAAGTACTGAGTAAGTTTAGATGTAGTGACCATACACTTTTGATTGAGGTGGGGAGACACAAAGGCCTAGAAGTGGAACAGCGTCTCTGCAAGATGTGCCAGCTGAACCTAGTCGAAGACGAATTTCACTTTTTGACAATATGCCCAGCGTATGATAATTTAAGAGCTGGCCTGCTTTTAGCCGGGAACGCCGAGCTCTTAGACCCGTACAAGCAGTTTTCCAAGATTATGAGTAGCGAAAACATTGCAGTTATTAGCCGCTTGGCTGAGTTTATTATTGATGCCAACAAATTGAGAGACTCACTGCCGAATGTGACCTAGGCCNAAGATTATGAGTAGCGAAAACATTGCAGTTATTAGCCGCTTGGCTGAGTTTATTATTGATGCCAACAAATTGAGAGACTCACTGCCGAATGTGACCTAGGCCTAGCCTGGATGTTCCAAGACACCTAAACACATTCGTTCTGTTGTTGTTTATATACTTGGTTCTTTTTAGTTCATTTCATTTTTAGTTCAGTATTTTAGTTTAAGTGTTATTGTTTTAGTTTAATTTATGTTAGTATATAGCTGCCATGCCTGTATTAGGTAGTGCATTTTGCTAATGATGATGATGATGATATATAAACTGTAACCTCTTTACAGGAAGACAAGTATTTCAACTTTTAATAAGCGCAATATCAACAAACAAGGTATTTATGTTCGAGTTAGCTATCAAGAATTACTGTCAAACATGTTTCGACAAAATCTGTTACCGTTTTTTGGGATGGTCGGGATTTTGAAACATTTCCCGTGATGTTTCAAAGCCTGCATTATCGATATTAAATGTACTAAATGCAATTAAACGCTGTCAACAAAATAAAGCTACCCTCACCTTTCGCTCGCCAAAAACGATTTGCTAGCTGCATAAGACGACACGTAAATTTCAAGTAGTTTTGTTTGGAATCGTGGAAAACATCTCTACAGTTCTATTTTGTCACTAAACATTTTGTGTTACCAGAGAGTACCCGTAGGGCTTTGACATAGGCATCAATACTAATTATCTAACGGCGGTATTACTGTTTATGAATGTTTTAAAGAACGCCGCCGATCAACCAGCATCCTTTGCGGTCGCGCTTTGCAGAGAATGTTTGTCACATGAAAATGGTCGCCTCAGTCGAAAGGCAACAAGCGAAGTGCGCAAAGGATGCTGGTTGATTGGCGTTCTTTAAGATGAAAACAAACATTTGCGGGAATTTGAATACGAAATTTTCCTTTATTAAACACTGTATGGATGATGGATTATAAAACAACGAAAATACCAAATTTAGTTATCGCTCTTCGCATTAAAACTAACGTTCTTTGATGAAAAAAGGCATGAATGGATTACAGTAAAGATTTTGAGAATTTTTCATAAAGAAACGAGGTATATTTGTTTATTTTAACAATGTATGTTTATTTAGAAACAATTATTAATTCAGCAGTATTTACTGAAGTTTATTGATAAAAGTGATTGAAATTATGTGAATATATGGTGTTTTTGTTGATAACAGAGAGTATTGACTTTTAGATTAAAAATGAAAATGAAAAATATTTTGAAGCTTGTGTCTGTCTAAGGGCCTGATTACACAAGGAGGCCTGGCCCTGCTAACAGGGCTGTCTTGGTCAGTCAGTCAGTCAGTTATTTGTTTTAAGTGGGCTGTCAGGATTTTCTAGCTACTTAAAGCTAATTTAGGCGCACTATGCATGCCGCATCTAGGCATGGGACCCCTAGTTTAACGTCCCTTCCGAAGGACGGCGAAGTGAGTTGCGAGGTCAGTCCCCGGGTCAGGCCACCGAGGTCACCCATTAGGAATTTGACCTCAGTCGACCGAGCTTAACTTCAGTCACCTGATGAAAACTGTATAAGCCGCTCAGCCACTCACCCCACATAAGCAGGGATGAAATGTTGTGTGCGATTACATGGAGTAATTCACCCCAGGGCTGCGAAGTAAATTTGGCGGGAAAAGTCAAATCCCCGGGGTGGGTACTTCACTATCCAGTCATACGGGGATGTGCGCCAGTTTTGGGGTAGTTTTTGGCACGAAAATTCTGGGAATGGGATATGCTTTTTGTAGGAATTTTCTGGGATTGGGTCTAATTTTTACGAGAAATTCGGGGAATGGTCAGGTCTAGGATAAAAAACAATTTTGCTATTGTTTTGTAGTGAAAACACTTGTCGAAAACCTCACCCATATTCTGGGATTGGGTCTAAAAATCCCGCCTATATTCTGGGATTGGGTCGTAACAGAAATTCTCGCAACGCACACCCCCATATGACCCAATAGTGAATTGCACCCCCCCCGGGGTCAAATCATTGGCAACATGGCGGCTTGGTTCATGCGCAGTTAAAAACTTTGGGAAGCCAGCACTGTTTCCAGCCCTGCCAAGCGATTACATGAGAAAACCATCATTATTTCATCCCTTCGAACAGGGCCAGCCTAGACTCATGATTTAAGTCCCTTCACATTCACTCATTGAATTGAATTGATGTTGTTGTTGTCGCTTCAGTGAGGGACTTATTTCCTAACTCGTTTTAAAACGGCAAAAATTTCCTGCGACATGTTTGTAGTTGTAGCGACATATCAGTCCAGGGAGCGGAACTACACGAAAATAATGAGTTTAGGGCCAGCCCTGTTATGCAGAAGTGGGATCCCAGCTGCCAGGGCTTGCACACTTACCATATAATCATGTTTCAGATTTATTAAATGTCTCCTAATGACAGAAGGATCTCGCCTAAAATCGTCCAGCTCGGATAACAGGGCCAGCCCTGCTCATGTAGTCAGGCTCTAAGTGAGGCTCGTGCATAATGTCGCTTCGGTCAAAAGAGACTCATGATATTACTCTGAAAAACTTGACCCCTATTTAGGCCCTCGCCACAAGAACTTGTGGCGGCAATCAGCTCGCAAGATTCGACGAATTCCGTTCTGATTCAAGCTTCAATCAACAATGTGAGCTTTACTCTACTTACGTGTGCTATGTTGTCGTCATTGACTGTGTGCCTAATGGGATTTTTACTGCATTTGGTTTCTACGAGGTGATAGCTGAGAATGGGCCTGAGAGTAAGGCTTACCGCAAGGATACAAGGAACTTAGGTTATCAGTCTAGGCAGCGGCAGGACGCACGTTCCGCCCAGGGTTTCAAAAACAACTTATGTCTATTATCTAATTTTTGACCGATGCGGGGCCATAGGAAGCATCTTAAACTTGGGGGGGGGCACGACACTTCAAGGGCACATTTTTCATGAAGCTAAAAGGGGCACTTCCGGAAACAAAAAGGGTACTTTTTGTTTTTGCAAAATCTGGGGGGCACGTGCCCCCAATGCCCCCGGTTCCTACGTCTCTGGACCGATGACCCACCCATGTATAGAAAACTTGCACAATTTTTGACCCACCTTTTAGTAATTTAACAGCTTCTTTGACAAATACAGTCTATGCCTTGGAATTTGGCACGAAAAACAGACCCATATGTGGGGAATTTCCGGCTGAAAATATAGCCAATTTGGGAGGGGGTCACGTGACGTATTTTGAGCAATGCAGTAACCGCTCCCGGTTTTAAAAACGCTTATAGTGTCAATTCAGATTTAGGCAAGCCGATCTCTTATATAATAATAATATAATATATAATAAATTCTCTAATTTAAAGTTGGCTAAGAATTTATAGCTGAAATGCTAATTAAGGCCAACCATCTATCTAGATTTACCTATATATTTAGAAAACGTAAGCTGGGATAAAACATAATATATAAACTGCAGTTGCAAGCAATGTAAGAAATGCAAGCACATTAGGAAATAATTCACTTGTATTCAAAGGAGCTCTACTTTGGAACACTTTACCTGATACTTTGAAAAATGCAAACTCAGCAGCAATATTTAAAAGAATGACCAAATATGGAATGGGCAAAATTGCACATGCAAGATCTGCAGTTAAAAAAATAGTTGATAATGAGGATCAGAAATGAACTTTTTTGTAATTTTTTCTTTGTATGTAAATAGTTGGTTTGAATTAGTTTTATTACTATATATTGTACCAACTGTAAATAATTTGATAATAATAATAATAATAATAATATTTGAACAAAAACCACCATCAAAAACAAACAGAAAATAAAATTGAAAAACACAACTGCTTGAGTAAAAACGTTTCGATAAAATCTTCGTCAGTTTAACTCAAATAATAATAATAATAATAATAATAATAATAATAATAATAATAATAATAATAATAATAATAATAACAATAATAATAATAATAATAATAATAATAATAATAATAATAATAATAATAATAATAATAATAATAATAATAATAATAATAATAATTGCAGGCTTGGCATTTATGGGCTTTAAAGAGTCTTTTAAAAATCTCAAAGGAGTCTGAATTTTTGGGATCTGAAAGTAGTGTCTCTCATACTCCCCCCCCCCATAAATCTGACCGTATCGGGTACAAGGCAAGTTGTTTCTTGCGAAATCTTTTATTTCACGAGCCAGCTGCAAAATTGAAAACATTGCAAAATAGATTTTGCGCAGATACCCTGATGTTAGGGAGACTTTGAACACGGGAGAGCAGAGACTTCAGGCCTTTAATTAGGCACGATTCTCTATGAGAACATTGCGAAAGCTACTCCTCATTCATACACCACAGTATGTCAACAGACTTAATTAGGCCCGTCAGACAATACAAAGTAACTTTGATGTAACGAAATGATGTCGCAGTTCGATAAGATAGGGCTTAAAACTAGCTGTCACTGTCGGCAAGAGAGTTCTATACGACCCTTCTTTCTTCGTGGAATAGCCCTCGAATTAGGCTGCCACGTAGTTTCTTTCATAATCATAAGGAAGTATTTATCAAGTTACTAGTTCTAAAGAGGCTACCCAAAAAGTTAAGCTATAGTAATTTGTTCGAGAAGCACTAAGAGATGTTTGAAATCTAAATGCCATGCTTGTATGAAATAATTTGTTTAAATTTTGAATAAGGCAGGATATGAAACTTTATGTCAAAGCAATGCTATTTTCCTAAGTGCACTTGACAGTATTTATTTCTCTTACTGCATGCAATAGCATCCCTATCACTATTAGGGAACTGCCAACCCTCCCGCAGTTCAAAGAAATTTAAAAACCCATCTCAAGAGCTGAATTAAAAATCAAGCACGACTCCCTGGAAGAGCAGCAAATAGGCCCTAACAGTTCTGAAGAAATTTTTTCCGTTTGTATTGTATATATATCATATTGTATTATAGATTGTAAATTTAACTTGTATTATTTCATGCTGAAGGGATTTTGTGTTATAAATAATTTAATATGAAAAATATGAATGAATATGTTGAGGGTAACTCAAGAGGNTTATTTCTCTTACTGCATGCAATAGCATCCCTATCACTATTAGGGAACTGCCAACCCTCCCGCAGTTCAAAGAAATTTAAAAACCCATCTCAAGAGCTGAATTAAAAATCAAGCACGACTCCCTGGAAGAGCAGCAAATAGGCCCTAACAGTTCTGAAGAAATTTTTTCCGTTTGTATTGTATATATATCATATTGTATTATAGATTGTAAATTTAACTTGTATTATTTCATGCTGAAGGGATTTTGTGTTATAAATAATTTAATATGAAAAATATGAATGAATATGTTGAGGGTAACTCAAGAGGAAACATTAATATTAAATCAAGGAGCAATGAGGACACCTTTATTTTGAGCCGAGGCTACTACCTTAACTGCGAGCGGAGTAATAAGTAATAGGTCGCCCGCAGCGCTCCTCCGAAGAGGTAGATTACTGCGCTTGCAGTTAAGGTAGTAGCCTCGGATAAAAATTAACTCAAAATAAAAGGTGTCTGCATTGCTCCATGATTAAATCATAATGTGTGGAAAGTCATCAACTTACGCTCATTGAATTGAATTGTCACAAGATTGCCCTATTCTGGTCTCGATTCGAGAACCTAAATATATAGCTCATACGCATAAGCATCTTTGCAATCAGAAATGACGAGTTCTGATGAAGCGAAAGCGAAACGTTAAAGTTGTAGAAGCTTATCACCTTTGCAATAGATGATTGCGCTAAAAGATTGCGTCGAGGAAGTTCTTACCATGATCCTTTGTGTCTTATGGTAAATCAACCAATCAAATCAATCGAAATTCTTTGAGACGCAAAGGATTCATGGCAAAAAATCCCCTGACGCCATCTTTAGCGCAATAATCGTCTATTAGTTAGCGCTATCATACACACCGGTGTAGCACGACGTTTGACAGGGGTTTGACACCGATGACAAACACCGATTCTGACCAACTAAATCTTTGTAGTTAAGCTGACATGTTAGCTACATGATAATCATCAATTTAAAGGCATCCAGAGAGTAGTTCAAATACTACTACGGGCTCCAAAACGTTGAAACAATTTTCTGACTCAACCGGTACTAACAAAACACAGCGCTAATTATTTCCTATTGTTTTATGTCGGAGGGGTCCCAGTGGACACTGCTGTTGTGGTCCTCCTTTTGAGCTGTCTTTAAGATCACAAAAGAGCATTGTGTATTACCGAACTTTCCTAAAAACTTCTTTTATCTAAGTTTGAAAGAAAAAAAGGGCATACAGTAGCACCGTTTTTGCAGACAAAATGATGGTTAATCAGACCGTGAACTGAGAATTGTCCACGAGTTGAGAGAACAGACTGTAAAAGCCATGTGGCGAGCAAAGAGAAGAATAAAATTTAGAATTTGTACCTTAATTTCTTGACTTTAACCCTCTCCAGCTCCTTCTGATGGTATGAAAGCACCACTCTGCGACAGATGACTGGATCGTGATCTTTCCTCCAAGTGACCTACGAAGAATTGACAAAGCTATAAGTTTAAATTCTAGAGGGATATCTGCGAGCTCCACAATATAATCAGAAATGCATGCTACATCAACCCAAGAAAACGCTGTCTTTCCAACAAAAAATTAGACTGAACCGCTATACTTTAAAATGAAAAAAAACTGACAGGATGAATTGATAACAAAAATCTGCTATAATCTACTGAAAAAATCTGCTCCAGATATCTGAAGCAGTGATAAAATGTCTAAGAAGATATTTCAGCTAAAACATTAAATTAAAATTAAAACCGGAAATTTTCTATACCAGAATCATTTTCTCATACCCACTATAAAGCTTTAATCTATAATCTCTGTACCGCATTTTACGTACGCAATGCGTTACGTATACCTTAAGACTTATCCAAGACGCAATAACGCAATGAAAGTATGATATTTTACAACCAAAGACTGGTAATTTTAAAAGAAACTGGCTGTTTCAAACCTTCTCCTAAGAAAGCAATATCACCTCTAGAAAAACAACGCCTTCTGCTCCGTATTTTACGTACGCAATGCGTTACGTATCCCTTAAGACTTATCCAAGACGCAATAACGCAATGAAAGTATGACATTTTA
>REGM01000171.1:625799-649549 GCA_004194415.1 Aurelia aurita
TTGCCTTAGAACGCTTCTCACAATCCGATTTGCCTGCCACCAAAACAGAAGCTTTCAAAATTCTGTGATAGTTCGTCTAGGAAAATTTTTAACGACACCAACCTTTACTTTGGCTTAAAACGACACTACCAATCACGTTCCAGTATTTCTCGGAAACTTTTTACCCTATCCTACCTATACCCAACCACTTTCACCTTGTTCCTGAAAGAATTTCATAGACCATCTTTTGACAAAAGTAGAAGTCCAATGCCCCCCATTTCCCCTTCCCCTTGGTCATGCCACTGGTTGTTTGTAGCTTTTTACAAAAAGTCGCAAAACAAAGGTGCGCGGTCTGAGGTCTGGAACAAAACGATAGAAGGGATCCGGTCAGTCGAAAAGAGAAAGAGATAGGTATGTTTTATGACGCAAAGAAATGCCGATACTGACTTGATGTTGAACTATTTGTTTATTATGTACCAAGTTAGAATAAATTATGGAACTTTAAATGATAATTTGTAAAACTATCATCTCAGTTTGAATTTCATTCACGAATTCACGCATTGGCAAAGCCTGTTTCACGGCATAACGCAACTAAAACGCTCATATCACGCTTCACGCAAGAATCTCAATTCACGAAATCACGCACCAAAAATCGAGATTTCACGATTTCACGCACGGAAATATGGCCAATAACGCATCACGCAAAAATATGGGGGGGCCCCTCTACACATAGTTCATGTTAAACGCCTCCACAGGATTCCTCCAGTTTCCAAAGTGCAATAAATATGCAAAACAGCTTGGCGCAGTGAAAGAAACGCCCAGAAGTAAGCTGCTTGCTTCATGCCAAAGATACGCATTCAAACTATTTGCATGTTCATTGACTGTTGGCAGCATGCTGCAAGTCACTTTAAGTAAACAAGCTAACTTTCGCCTGTAGTTTTAATAAGAAGGCTTGGTGGACACACCTCCACAATGAATACTCCAAGAAATAAGCTGATATCGTTAGTTATATATAGATCACTCAGAAGACTTCAACAACAACAAAACAAAACAAAACAAAACGATGTTTCAAAATGTAAACTTCTATCGACAAAAGTAAATATATAAAAGTTTGATGGCAGACCCCTACGAAGCAGCTATGAATCGTGGAAGCTTTTTAGAGACCACTTGCACATATGGTTTTCATAACATAAAACGCAAAGATATCAAAGATATTACGGATGAAAGCCAATTTAACACAACGTTGAACAAAAAGCATGTTGCTATTGTTGTCCAATAATGTTAACGAAGAGTTATTATCTCGTTTCTCGCTCAAATCTATTAAATTTCTCACTCATTTCCAGATTTCCAAAATTCCGTCTTAAAATATTTTCAAAAGTAACTTCCATGGTTTACAGGTGGGGATATATTTTGCTTGACGTCTGTAGTAAATAGGGTTTTGGAGATCATCCTCAAGTTCTGATGATGGCAAATAAGATTAGAAATATGAAGTAAATAATAATTTAAAATCTGGGACTAATGATGCTCATTATCTCTTTCTAAATAGTGGTCTTAAAAGACGATTGTCGTTGGAACGCAAATAGAATTGCAGTCTCAACATAGCACAAAATGTTTCCTAAAGAATTAGTACGGACTTAGATATAAACTGTATCAGTTGTTTGTACGTGCGGCTATAATTATTCAAATGTATACGAAGATATTGAGAAAAGATAAAATATAAGCCTTGAATATTATGATTAGACGTTTCGGGTATAACCCTTCATCAGATATAAACTGTTTGCATTCATACAATAAAAAAGACTGGCCCGATGCATGAACCTTGCTGACTCCCCAAATTATTTTCTAAAAATGCTGGTTTATCGTTTGAACGCAAATAAAATTGTAGTCTCAACATGACATGAAATGTTTCCTAAAAAATTAGTATGGAATTAGATATAAACTGTTTGCGTTTATACAATAAAGAAGACTGGCCCGATGCATGAACCTTGCTGACTCCCCAAATTATTTTCTAAAATGCTGGTTTATTGTTTGAACGCAATAGAATTGTATTCTCGACAAGGCGCGAAATGTTTCCTAAAAAACTAGTATGGAATTAGATATAAAACTGTTTGCATTTATGCAATAAAGAATAGTGGCTCGATACATGAACCTTGCTGACTCCCCAAATTATTTTCTAAAATGCTGGTTTATTGTTTGAACGCAAATAGAATTGTAGTCTCAACATGACATGGAATGTTTCCTGAAGAATTAGGATGGAATTAGATATCAAAGCTTTCACATCAATCCAGTAAAGAGCAGCGGCCCAAGACATGAGACTTGCGGAATCCAAATTTTATCTTCTCCAGCTTAGTGTGTCCCAATTTATATTGAATCTAGAATGGGAGCTGTGATTTCAGTTGTCCCTCTTGTTTGAACAACCTTCGATTTTGGTTTTCTTATAAGTTAGCAATTACTTGCCTGATTTATAGCATAGGAATCAAATCTTTAAAAAAACATTGCACGATTGCTTGACACGTCTTTAATTTGATTTAATGGCTTGAAAGGAACTTCAGGTACTTCGTTATAAGTGCTCATTGGCAATCTTTGATATCCATTCATTCTATCATTCAGTGTGAAATTTACTTTCGAATAAATGAAGACCGGCGCATAACATTGCCATAGCGACTCTTATACTTATTTGTTGACTACGGCTCTAATCAATAATGTGGTTTCACATTAGAATCACGATCAAAAACTTTTTGTAAACATTTTATCAAGTCAAAGTAACCAGATTTATCAAACTCCTCGCGTTGCTTACAACCCTAAAATGTATAAACCAGTTGCTGTTGCCTAAATAAACCACAATTTTCCTTGGTTCAGTATAAGCATTACTAAACCTTCCTCAAATATGATATTAACAAGTAAAACCGTCCTCCGGCTCGCAGCCGTGGAGCCGTGACTTTTTCTGGACTCTGTCAATAGACACCTGCTTATCAGCAGTTTCTTTTGGTTGAACAGGGAAATGAAATGATTCCAGAAGCTACGTTTGGCAGATAAACAACATCCAAATGTTCCATTTACGTGAAATTACGATAAGCAAACTTTTTTGAAATTTTTGTAAAAATTCTGCATATTAGCAGTTTTGATCGGGTCGCTAAACCGAATAAAATTGTTACACAAGCATACCACCATCAACGGGGTAGTATGGAAACTTAGGGTACCTAGGATACCTAGGGTTAGGGTTAGGCAAGTATGTAGCCTCCATCGGAGGACTTTTCTTTATTCTCGGAGTGACTTTGCGAAATACGTATAAAAATTGCATGTTATAGTTATTTTAGCCCCCTTGTCGGTAGTCCTAGCCCCCTGTCGAAAATTTCTAGCGCCACCCTGACCATCACAAAGTTTACCAGAAACTTAAAGGGAATCAACATAGTTAAAAGTTGGCCCGGGCCAAGTTAAAAATATAGTCTATTGTATTTGATACTGTTGGCACGTGCCGTTTCATTGTGTAGCTGAAGAAACAATGGGTGCGTGGGCGTTTTCGTAGCCTATTTATAGCGGACACTCAATATAGCTATGTCTATTCCCTTTAATCAATTCTGAATTCCAAGCAAATCTCGGGCGATAAAAGGGTGTTATCCAGAAAGGCCTTTATCAGGGGGTTCTTATCTAAAGGCTCGTATCCCTGCTAGGGTTAATCGTCTTCCTTTCTTTTGAGACCAATGATAAACAAAAAGAAGTATTTTGTTGACGCGAAAAATGACAAAAACATGCTCTGACTTTTGCCTACATCGTTAGCTTGACTTATTCTAGCATCTTTTTCTTTCCCATGGTAGGGCGCTTATTGGAATTTGGGTTTATTGCTGGTAGGGAATATTATGTGGCTATGATTACGAATACATCGACCATGAATACATAATCAAATAGCTTTTTTGAAAGCCTTTTATTATTAAACAATATTTATTATTTTAAAACAGAGGTTTATTGTTATCATAAAAATATTTTACTGTTTTTTGTACTCGTTTTCTTTGACACAACAACAGAAACCAATGCAACAATAGTTTGATTCATTGAGGCTTCAACTTAATTTTTGTAGATTTTTCTTCTAATTTTACTGTTATTTCTTGTTCTGAAACGCCAAAAAATGTTTTCCCAATGTATGGTTTTTGAAGCCCACTTTTTGTGTGGCGTTAGAAATTCATTAAAAAATGACACAGCAATGCGACGGAAGAGAGCCTTGGAATGAGTTTTGGCTCGATTTGAGATATTTTCGGTGCGTTTAAAGATATGCCAACGCATTTGGATGAAATCAGAACATTTTTATTTCATTTAAAGGGAACGACTGCACTTTAGAGGACCAGCTTTATGTCATATCTCTCGGGAACGTATTTGACTAAATACATTACTAACCCAAACTAAACCCTCTCTTACCCTACTAACCCTAACTTACCCTAACTAACCATAACTAACCCTAATTTACCCTAAAAACAACTTTTACAAAACCTAACCTTAACCCTAATCCCATGACACATAACTTGACGATATTGAAAGCTGGTCCGCTAAAGTGCAGACTAGGCCATTTAAAGCAATAACTCACTAAAAATGTGGCGTTAAATATCCTCTACATTTCAATATCGCATCCTTAAAGGCTCTTGGGCAACCGGCATGCATTGCAGCCCTATTTGTAAAGGTGGACTAATTTCATACTGCATGAAAATAATTTTGTGATGTAGTTCAAGTCAGCAGCACGTCGCCGCAGCTCCAGATGCGGCCATATTTCTCCTTACGTGTGTTCAACATTGGACTTTATTTGAATGAAATCCATTAAAAATGAAAAACAAAGCAAACGATCACAATGCATGCCGGTTGCCCAAGGGCCTTTAACCCAATTTCAACATGTTTTTGTTGGAATGAGAACCGAAGCTGTCTTTCTTGAGGCTGGTTCACGCTAGAGTAAAAACACGTTAGAGCTGGGATAACGCATTTTCTAAAATCATTTCAAACGCATTTTTGGTGAGTTATCGATTCCAAATGGAATCAAAACTTTGTGATTCCATCCAAATGCGTTAGGACATCTTCAAAGGCGCTGAAAAAATCTCGAATTGAGGCAAAAATAATTTCGACGCCTTTTCCTATCACATTTCATTTCTAATGTAGACTTGCTCCAAGTGTATTCCGAGAAACGAAAGTTTCCTTTCGTTTTTCGTTTCTCCTTCGCAGCGTCCTCGTCACGATTTACGACCCCGCAGAAGTTATTATGTTTTATTGAGCGCTGATTTGGAGCAAGTCTATTTCTGATGCAGTTCTAACGTGTTGTTACTCTGGTATGAAGCAGCATATGGCTCAAATCTTTAAAAAGTGGGTGTAGAATTCTGTTACATTTTTCTTTGAATTAAATGGCTTGAAAGTAACTTAGGGTACTTTCCCGCAAATCTGTAATGGAAATGTTTTGATATCATCATTACTTTCAAAATGGCAGCATTTATTATAGTTGACGCTGTAACGTCATCAAATTTCTAAATCCTAAACCAGAAGAGCGACAGATTTCTGCTTGCCCCCATATTGTAGACCTTCGTAAACTATGGTTTTCTTGAATATTGTATCATTTTTCCTCAATTGATTTAGGGTTTACGATGATTTTAATTTTTCAAAATTTTCCATGAATTCTTTCAAAAAAAATAATAAAAGCGCCACCATTTTGAAAATAATCAAGATATCAAATAATTTCCCAGACGGATTTTCAGCAAAGTACCCTAAGTTCCTTTCAAGCCATTCAATTAAAAGAAAAATGTAATAGAATTTTACACCCACCTTTTTAATAAAGATTTGAAAGATTTGAGCCCTATGCTGTATGAAGCAAGCTTTATAAAATAATATCGATAGCACACTCACCAACTTTTCGAAGTTGTTTTCAGTGTGTTCAATCTTTTTTTGTCTCAGCAAAAAACTTCTTTGTTCTCATTCACTATCTTGATTCCCAAATGATTGCAAATATTCGGACAGATGCCACTCAACTGAAATTGACCTGTTGACAGAAAATATTTTATATTGTCTACTTATCTAATTGTAACCACCTTTACTATAATTGTAATAGCGAAAACAAATGCTTTTCAAAACAATTTCACTTTGAATATAAGTAGAAAAGGACTTGAAAGTTTCACGATGACCTGTAAAACCTATGGTTCAAGATAAGGTTTTAAAATCCTCAATTCAAAACCTTTTCTGACAGCAGCATCATTGTTACATTGCTAAAATGGCTAAACAAACCAAAAATTTTAAAGATTAGAAGCAAATCCAAACTTGATTTTTCAAACGTCGAAACTTATTCCAGACTCAACGATAAAACGTTTTCAATAAAATGTTATCAAAACAAGATGGCGATTTCTTTCCCAGTGGGATACAGCAATTGAAATTTGCAATTGTCTCAGTTCATGTCAAAATATTAACACCTGCTGAACATGTTTACATGGTGAGAGAAAAAGCAAAATACAGCCTGCAACTAACAAATAGAACCCAAACTTGAAAACAAAACTATTTGAGACGCGATCCCGGGGGGAGGGGGTACTTGACTTTAATTAGTACGGGGGTGTGCACTCCAAGAAACAATTTTTTGACCCGGCTTTAGAATTTTCCAATTGTCCCCTCCAAATGATACCCGGCTTTAGAAAAAATCGACGAAAAGTATACTCCAAAACGTAAAAAATCCACTGCGCAACATTGAAATAACAACCCGCTCTAACAAAATACCCCTTTTGACAACCGGCTTTAGAAAAATTTCCTTCTTTTGATACCCGGCTTTAGAAAAAAGAGGCGAAAACGATACCCGGAAAGGAGTGCACATCCCGTCAGCAAAATATACTAAGTACTCCCTCCCCGGGCACGCGATTTCATTTCTGCAATTGCACATCAACAAGGGCAGATTTTGTAACAATAGCATCAGTTGCTTTTGATTAACACGCCATATTAATGTGATTAGCGATCGCAGACAAAGGAGATTCTCTCAAGCAACACATAAAGGTGGTAGGTTGGCAAGTGGGTCAGCGCTCTCGCCTTCTGCGAGGAAGGTCGCGAGTTCGAGCCCTTGGTTGGCCGCCTGGGGAAGTACCACCGCTCATCCTAAAAAGTTATGTATGCTTCTCTCTTCGGAGAAAATCTTAAAGTCCTTGGGAAGCGTTGCCAGTATAGTAGGGGTGGTCTGGTCGGCTTCGGTGATGGGCCCCTTGCGGTTGCGGGCACTTCGATCAGATGATATACTAAAATAAGCGAAGCCGCAAAAGATGCTCTGAAACCAGTATGGCCAACTGTCACATTGTGCATGCGAAAAAGGGTTTTCAAGAGAGGATATGAGTATATATCGAAGGAAAAAGAATAGATCTAAATATCTGCCATCGCGATTTTATTCATCAAAGTCAGAAGCTGAGCATCAGGTGTCTAATGTCATACCCCTAAATATACAAGAATCGTAATGCCTACTGATTAGCTCTAGGCTGGCCAACTATTTCTATGTGTTGGTGTGGCCGAGTGGTTAAGGCGCAGTGTTTCGAATCTTGTGGGCTCTACCCGCGTGGGTTCGAATCCCGTCGTTGGAACTACGGAACCACAAGCCAACAGCCAACTCAGCTGTCCATCCTTCCGAGGTCGGTAAATGAGTACTCAGAGGCTGTATAGCTGTATATACCCAGCCTGCGTTAACAAATAAATGTTACTTGCTGGCTTGCTAATCTTATTCAAAAGAAACAGCAACACTGATGTATAAATCTTTGAATGAGCTTGCACCCGTATACAGGCGAAATCTATTTACAAGATGTTCAGAAAGCAACGATCGTGTACTCCGTTCAACTGATACCGATCTAAAATTACCACTTTTAAAAACGAGTTCTGGTCAAAAGTCGTTCTCGTATCGAGGGGCCAGCCTCCGGAGCAGCTTCAGTAGCGAAACCAAAGTGGCACCCTCCCTCAGTGCCTTCAAACGGCTATCAAAACATGATATCAACAAACTGAGCCAGAGCTAATGTTTTCTTTTGTCTCGTTTTCTTTTCTTTGTTTAACTAGAAAGATTGTCATTAAGTCTTTATTACCGCTATTTTGTTAAAAAACAGTATTTATACTGAAACTTTTTTACGTGTCTAAATATTATAAATGAAAAAATTGCAAATAAAAAAAAATACCTTCTGTAGCTTCTGTGACGTAGTATCCTCGTCCCCAGGGCCTTTTGTCCTGGGGACGAGGTTGGTGACGTAGTACACAAGCTACCTCCTTCAAATCCTTAATGGAAAATACCTCCTAAGTCTCACCGAAGCTCTGTGTGCAAATGCAAAGACTGGCACGCACGCGAAGTAAACAACAGGACTCTATTTATTTCCTTTAGCATAAAACTTCTTTGATACGAACGTTGCTTCGTTCGAGAGATTGATTTCTGCTCTTCTTGCCCTACTTTCAGCACAGTGGCGTACGAATAATTGTTCTTATTTCAAGATAAACAAAATGACAATGTTGTTCCTCCAGTACCCACTGATTTTTATCAGCAAAAGGATATAAAAACAACATATCAAGAGCTTGCAAAAGCTGCTCCAATTTCAAGGTATTTTTGAATGCTTCTTTAATATGAATCTACCTTTCGAATATCCTTCTGTGTCACCATGATCGTGGTTCAATTACATTGAATCAAAAACCCGGTGCTTATCTTTAATATCTCTGCAAACACAGCGAGCTACCAGCACAAAACTTCAAAGAATCAAGAGAGTTAATGTTTCCAATTTCCAGGATCATAAATGCTTCTTCAATCTGAATCTGCCTTCTGAATATCCGTCTGTATCACCATCAGAACCGTTGAATGAAAAACCCTGCGCTTATCTTCAATATTTTTACAGACGCAGTAGTCTTAAACCGGCCATACACACCAAATCTTCAAAGAAGCGCGAGGATAAGAGTTCTTATTTTAGGATACAACAACTTTTTCTTTCCTGGAAACTTTCTTTCTCAATCTTCATCTGTTTCATATTTCAAATTTAGAGGCCGCCTTACCGTATCTGTCTCGCCATCATATGCAGAAATCTACTGCATCGAGTGCATAACAACTTTTATCAACAACACGTCTGCAAACACATTAATTTAAGTCCCTAAATCGAGATCTAGCAAACTGGGATTAAAAAAGGTTCTTCACTAAGCGCCTTCTGAATCTCCGTCTGTCCCGCGATATTCCCGTCCATTTACATCGAATGAAAAACGCGATGTTTATCAACAAAAATCTGCAAAAAGAGTATTATTTATCCATAACACAGAATATAGCAAATCTTTGAGGGTATAACGAATGTTTTCCATTCTTTGCTTTCTAAATCACCGTCGGTCTCATTATCATACTTTTCAGTTGTATGTGGAATGAATAAGCGCTTGTTTTATCAACAAAACTCACTGCAAACAAGGCGATTTAAACTCCAAAATCGAGACCTCGCAAATCCTTCAGATTTTAAAAATACGTTTTTTCCACTAGGCTATAAGCTATCTGAATCTCCGTCTGTCTCGCTATATTCCTGTTCAGTTACTTGTAACGAATGAGCTAACTTTTATCAACAAAACTGTCTGCAAATATAAAAAGTTCTTAAATCGAGAGCTAGCAAATCTTTCAGGTTTTAAAAATACGTTTATCCATTCTACGCTTTCTGAATCTTCGTCTGCCTTGTTACCATGCTGCTTCATTACATAGAATTAATAAGCGCGTCTTTTATCAACAAAACTGTCTGCAACTTCCTGGATCGAGATCTTGCAAATCTTTATCAGATGCGGTATTCCAGTCTTGCACAAATCTCTACAGGCTACTTCGGTGTACTTAATGATTCATTCACTGATCCCTGCAATTACTTTTCCTGTCCGATCTCCTTTCCGATAATTCCTCTGGGATTAAGCGGCATATTTGAATTCATGCCTAGAGGTCATTGCAAAGTAAACACAATTTGTGAACTGCTTCGCTAAGAAAACAATACATATTGCTTCGAAAATGTTTTAAGAGTATTGCAGGTAGTGCATTGAGTAATTAAATACAAACTAATTGAAATTTGAACTAGAAACCGCGTTTTCATCACTTTGCAGAGAAAATATTTGAACAGATCGAACAAGCTCTCCGATGCATAAAATAAAGTGTAAATTTGTGCTTCAAACAGATGCCTCGCAGTTTTCATGCTTTGTAAACTAGAGCTCATTTATGACACTTCTGCTTTGTTTTCATGCAAAGTAAAAACGGCTCTCTCTCTTCCTCTTCTTATACAAAAAAAGTCCGAACAGATTGAAAAAGCTTTCCGATGCATCAAATAGAGTCCCTGATTCATTGGTGGGTGAGCTCTCTCTTTCATTGCGAGATGCATTTGGGAGCATGGTAAAAGTTTCCAGCTGTGTCATCTTTAGTGCAGTCGTCTATTGTATTCACTGTAGAGTAGTTTTCTTTTAGCGTAAAGTAGGGTGCAATATTTGTAATGTAATTGAATTGGTTTATAAATGAAATAAAGTGTAAAATTTGTGCATCGGGCGGGTGCCTTCTAGCTTTCTAGTCTTTCGATGCTTTGTGAACTAGAGCTCATTTATGACACTTTTGCTATGTTTTTATTATAGTCAAGGTAGTAGCCGCGGTTAAAAAATTAATTCAAAATAAGGTGTCCGCATTGCTCCATGCCCCCGCGCGAAATTTTGCACTTAATGGAATCCACCTTACAAAGCTCACTTCCGTCAAATATATATATTTTCAACTTACATATGCTCTGTAAATTTGTCTTGTAATAATGCCAAGCAGACTTTCAATCAGCATCAGTTCATCAATATGTAGTGATTCCTTGATTAACTCACTGATACACTGATTCACTAATCACTCCTATTGACCCATCGATTTCCTGTTAGATCGCTGTTTAATCTGGAATA
Source organism: Aurelia aurita (assembly GCA_004194415.1). Lineage (NCBI taxonomy): Eukaryota > Metazoa > Cnidaria > Scyphozoa > Semaeostomeae > Ulmaridae > Aurelia > Aurelia aurita. The sequence continues at coordinate 636,663 of REGM01000171.1, forward strand.
TCAAACAAATATCTGTTAGTGTCATTTAGTTTACGCAATCCAAATGAAAATACGCAGATTTATTACAAAGTTTAATGTGTACGGTTGAGCCTCGACATCTTGAACTATCAAGGACAAAAAATTTAGCTGGAGCTAACGAGGATTTCGAGTCACTCAAAGTTAAAGGGAATCTAAGCATATATAAGCTGTCGATAAAATTAGCCGAGCAAAAACAATAGACCTTGGCACACGCCAAACCATATTTGGGCAACTGATTCACGTCAACAGGAAATACTGATAGGCTGGAATTTGAACGCAAGTGGCTTGAGCCACTTTTATATGCTTAGATTCCCTTTAAACCAACCTGTTCGGTTCTTATCATCATGATCATAATAATCATAATAATCGTAATAATCATAATAATCATAATAATCATAATAATCATAATAATCATAATAATCATAATAATCATAATAATCATAATAATCATCATAATCATCATCAGCGTCATTACCTTATTTTAAGTAGGCTGAAAAGATATCTAGCCATCTTACAGCTAATTTAGGCCCACTATGTGCAGTGCATTCCGCATCCAGGCATGCGACCCCGGGCCCCTAGTTAACGTCCCTTCCGAAGGACGGGGAAGTGAGTTGTTTGGTCAGGCATCTGGAAAGCCACCCATCCAAATTTGGACCTCACTCGACCAAGCTTAACTTCAGTTACCTAACGGGAACTGCATAAGGCGCTCGGCAACTCACCCCACGCTCGACCACCCTCGCACTTTTGAAGGTAAATGTTAAATAAATTTTTCGAGATATCGGGTAGTTCGTATCAAGACCGAATACTCTTAAGGCTGGTTCCCACTGCGCGATGATCGCCAACTTTTCAAATGCGATGAAAGTTAATGAACTTATCGAATCAGAAACCTTGAAAATGGTGTACAAGTCGGTAAACGGCCTAGCCCCCACTTACCTTACAGAAATATTTGCCAGGCCGCTCAGATACATGCAAGAGAGAATTACGTAATACCAAAACAGATTTGGCCGTTCCTCTTCGCAAATCGTCTTTCAACCAAAAATGTTTCTCGTATAAGGGTGCAAAATTTTGGAACGATCTTTCTGTTGAAGTCAAATCGTCCAAAACTTATGAGATATTCAAAAAAAGTATTGGCAATTCCAACGGCGATTGCTGATTCTCTCTTTCGTGCTATAGTTAGCATTACTTTAATTTGTTTTACAGAAAATTTATAAATAACATTATATAATTTACAGCCCAATGTAAATCAGTCCTTTGACTGACGTGGCCACCGTGCCTAAAGAATTTAAAATCAAATCAAATCAAATCTTGCACTGAGAACGACATTCTACTGTAAAGCCTGATTCACAATGGTTGTAAAAACAAGGCTTTACAGTCAAATGTGGTTTCCAGTGCAAGATAAATTTTCATAGTTTATCGCGCAGTGGGAACCAGGCTTTGGAGAAATAAGTTACAAGCTTGAAATAAAACCCAGAAAACGTACGCTTGTCTATCACATTTAATTTATCGATTGTCATTGCAAAGAAGACATCCCCACGGGACTACTTACTCTCAACAAAATCAGCATCTGCTAGTCTGCAGTGTGTCTAGTTTAAAGAAGATCTCCTATAGGACCAGTTCCGGTTTCTGCCAATGTCTAATGTCTTTCCCTATTTAAAAAGTGATTTTGTCAATATCTCTGGTAAAAGCATGCACAATTTATAAGAGAATTCATTCGTGCAGAAGATACGTGCATATTTAATTTTGTTTTTGGTATTCTATAAATGACATTAGGAGTGTTTTTTGGCGTTGTGTTTGCAAACAACCTAATATTTGGATTGTAGGAATGTTTTGTAGTTCGTTATTCACGGTGGTCAAATTGCGAATGCGACGCAACGAGCATTCAAGGCCAAACCAAAGTGTTCGAAACTGGAATATCAACGTGTTGAAATGAAAACAAGCAAATCGCTTATCTTGCTTCGTTTAATAAGCAATTACTATAAGGAGTGTTATTTTTGATCCCATGGGAGCCGTTAATTCTTATTTATGACAAAACATCCCACAAACAGGTACATCGAAACTTCGGTTACTCACCAATCACTAATTTCCACAAATCAATCGACAGCCCTATTTCAGCAATCAATTGATCACACTTGGATCAGAATTATCTATGATTTGCAATCAGAATAAATAAATTGCTAATCAGCTACCGAGTTTTGCACACAGTTTCTTGATCTTTCTAACGACCAGGCGCACGATATTCTTAAGTAACAAGTCAATCACCCGAATCAGCAGATCAATGATTTGCAATCAAGATAAATGAATCGCTAATCATACCCAAACTAATTAATAGCTTGGTTTTACTGTATTTCAGGAGCAGAAATTTAAGGTTTAATATCATCTAAACTTTCTTCAACAATCAATTAATCAATATTTGATCATGATATGTATGATTTGCAATCAACACAACCCTTATCAGCTAAAAGCATTCGGACATCTTCAGCTGAATTTGCTTGATTGCTGATCGTAAAACCCGTACAATTTCCACAAATCAATCGACAAACGTATGTCAGCAATTAGTTAATCACTCATCGCCCATTATCTATGATATCCAATCAAAATAAACGAAGCATTGATAGGATACTGACAATCGTGATATCACAATGTGAACTTGCTTGATGACAACCTATCTCAGCGATCAGTTAATCACTCGGAATCAGTATGTCATTGATTTGCAATTAAAATAAATCTGAGTCTTCTGTTTTCGTGCAAAAACCATGCAATAATGAATTCCACAAATCAGTCGATATCAATGTCAGCAATTTGTTGATCACACATAAATCAATATATCAGTTTGATTTGCAATCAGAATATCAAGATAGAGGGAAATCACTTTACAGTGATTAACATTATGAAATCTTCAGTTGACTGGTCAGGCATACACTGCATACACGATTTTCACACATCAACTGATAAACTTGCCAGGAATCAGTTAATCACACCATCGATCACTTGCGATTTGCGATCAAAACAAAGAGCACAATGATTGCCCACCAGACTGATAAGAACATGACAGATAAATCCCCTTATTGCCTTATCATTGATAATATCTCAGTCGTAGCGTAAATATCACAGTATCACCTATCTTCTTATCTAAACATACATACCGCAGCAGATACCTGTACTAAGAAAATACTCGTTCTCTATCTTAGCAGTCCACGAAAACATTCCTTCACCATTGAAAATATTGTAAGCTTATAATGGATATCAAAGTATCACCAATGTTCATGTGTAAACATAGAAACGGCAGTAGATTCTTGCAATGTGCAGTATAAAAATATATCACCCTCATTTAGTGCAAGCAAACTTCACAATATCAAAACATAAAAATACATGTGAAATATATATAACAAGCTTACCATTTAGCATTGACATTCCATTCACCGGCTTCAATGAAAAGAAAACAAGTCAAAATAAGCCTTATAATAATCCATGTCAAAACATAGCCCAAGCAAACTTCAAAATATCGAAATATAAAACATAGAAATACATGTGAAGCAATGTAAATAACAAGCTTACCACTTAGATATGACATTCCATTCACCGGCTTCAATGAAAAGAAAACAAGTCAAGATAAGTCTGTTAATAATCCCTGTCAAAATCTTGTCGTTGCTTGAAAAACTCTCCTTGTGGCATATTGTATTTTATGCCCACACCATATTGACTAATGAAAGCCGGAGCAGGCGGGATCTAATTTGTATTGTGTTTCTGTGATATATACAGGATATTCATTTTGGTTTATGACGGGGGTTAACGCTGCGGTTGCGCACGAAGTATGGGGTCGATTCGAACATTGAGTTCATAGTCGAAGGGGGCGGGGGAATTTACTAATGAGTCATATGATTTTGACATACACGTATCTTTTATAAGAGAAACTAAGAATTCAACCCAATATTGAAAGTTGAATTTCATTCTCAAATACTTTTGTCCCAGTACTGAAGTTTTCTAATTTTTTTTTTTGATTTGAGAGTTGAGTCATACAAAATGTGTGTGCTAGTTTTGCGTTTGCATACTCGGGGGGCTGGAGAAAGATAGCTCAAGATTCATATGATTTCGACAACACATAATTTTAGAAGAAATTCTTTGTACGAAACTCAACTCTCAGATCACTAAAAAATTAATTAAACGTCAGTACTGGGGTAAAATTATCTTAGAAACTTTTTTCCTTGGGCAAGGAAATCCACATCATATTCTCATTTTATTTTCAATTGTTTCTCACTATTGTATTACTCGAAAATTACTTGAGTAATGTCTGGATGGTGGCAAAATAAACAAAATACATGTATAGCCCTTCACTTACGACTTGACGCAAAGGATCATGGTAAATAATTCCCAGACGCCATCTTTAGCGCAATCGTGTTTCGGCCTTTTGTAACAAAGCGCAAATGTAGGTTTATACAGCCGATATTGATATTCATTTTGATTAAACTTAATAAATTTCATTTTGTGCAAGTAGAAGACGTTGGAGACTGTCGTTCCTGAATTAACAATCATGCTTACGATGTGCTCTATTTACAAATCATTACCGAATCTGCTGAGATATACTTATTGATATAGCATGGGAAAATATTGTTTGGCCAATCAGCTTCTTTGTTTACATCTGAAATTAGCCAATAAATATTTGCTCAACTCCCACTGAAACCATAGACTTGCTCCAAGTCTATTCCGTGGTCTATCAGCGCTCAAATAACATAATAACGGCTGCGGGGACGTAAGTCATTATGCGGACGCTGCAAAGGAGAAACGAGAGTATCCCGTTTTCTCTCGTTTTGCCTTCGCAGCGTTCTCTTCATGGATTACGCCCCCGAGAGGTTAATGTGTTCTTTGAGCGCTGATAGACCACGGAATAGACTATAGACTTAAAGCAAATTTAACTGAAACGAGGTTCGGACTGTCTTTTTAAAACTGATTACATAGTGACCAAAGAGCAGGTTGCCCCCTGTAGTTTGATCTCAATCTCAATAAACTATGCTTTCATAAAGAGTAAAACATTGCTCTACAACCACAAACGGGGCGTCTGTTTCCTAACACTATGGTAACATCGCCACTAATGAAATAATATAACAACAAGCAATGAGGTACCAGTAATGAGTATGAGTATTCGATTTGTTGCTATGGTTTCAACCTCGATTTGGAAAATCTATCATGTTGATTTTGCCTATTAACTTTGATAATATTAGGACAGGAAAAACAACGCAATAGACATAAGAGGGTATGAGCTTAACGCAGGCGCAAAACGTACCAGTTGTCCCAAAAATGCGCGTAGGCTTGACGGAATCTACAGAGAATGAAATTACGAACGATATATTTCAACAGTCTAGCTTCGAGTCTTACCCTTGTTTTGAAGGCTGTGATTTTGCCACAGGCTACAACCTATTGACCTAACTGAGCTCTGAGCCATAGGCGTAGGAGGCGGGGGTTGAGGGGGGGGGGGTAACAACCCCCAACGTATGAAGAATTTATAAGAATCTGCCATATTCGGGCAAAGATCCTCCTTAAGTCGGGCAAATTTTCGTAAACGATTTTATGGGTCAGCCCCCCCCCCGAGATTTTATCTTCCCGCACGCTTATGCTATGAGCTCAGACGAATTGGACAGGATGTTTCTCAAAATTGTTGGTACCCCTAAAGCTGAATTTACTCTGAAAGCATTGTTCTCCGGGCTGCCCTGATAAGGCTTGCGTTTAATTATGAACGAACCTTACCCAGTGGGCCAACAACATTGATAAAATTTCGAAAAACGTTGACTCTCTACGTCGCACCTATGTTGATGAAACGTTGAAATGAAATTTTTTGTCACGTCAAAATACAAACGGTAGCTCAACGTTTGTATCGACGTCATATCAACTGTAAAATTCTAACGCTGAAATTGCATCAGAAACTTTATGTTGATGGACCGCTGATATCTTCTGTAGTTGATTAACATTGAGACCTTACCTTGACCAGAAGTCAATATTGAATCAACTTGACTGTGGCCACTGGGTACCTGGTCAGATGAAAGTCCTACTTGGCTGGCGTGTGGCGTCAAGGACAACGCTTCAATTGTTAATTCAGCTCGAAGCATTTTTTACAACAGCTTTCAAGAATGCAATCGAAGACAATCAAGCTACATCTATCAGGTGAAAGTTTCTCCGTGAAACAAAAACGTTTCGTCATTTGCTGAGATGATAGACCATGAATATTTGATAACCTATTTTGGAAAAATAGATCTTTCAAAGTGGAAAGGCCAACTTGAAAAATAAACTTTCTTTTATCAAAATTGGTCATGCACTTCTAATGCTATGGGCAATTTTGAAAGGAAAATGTTTTTGGAAAATGATTGAAATAGGACTAAAATGTCCCTAAAGGTTAGTTATTAGCTTCAAAATACACGCATAAAGATCTTATTTGGAGATGTCTGAATAATGATGGTAAATATGTGCCTCTTTATATTTAAAAATATATTCGCTGTTCCTTATTTATGTTCCTTAGAAGCTACTGATGCAATTGTTATCATTTTGAAGCTGAGAAACGGGATGAACCTTGAAAATCGTAATACATAATTTTTCAGGACTTTCCAAAAAAGTCTCCAAGTAAAATTACCCCGAACTCTCGAACGTCTTTACCGATTTCCACATCTCAATTGGCTTTTCCTCTGTAGAAAAATCAGCCATTCATGGAAATTTCTGCATGATTTTTGATAGTAAAGAATAGGCGTCGAATCTTTGAAAAACTTTAAAATCGATCGTGTAAAATGTTATTGCCCCATTCTTTCAAATGAATTGCTAGAAGGGAACTTTAGGTAATTTGCCATAATTCCAGGGAGAGAATTTTTGATATCATCGTTATTTTCAGAATTACAGAGTTTTTTTTATTTCTGCTGGTTGTGAAGTTGTGACGTCAAAAAATTGCTAAATCGTAAATCATAAAAGCTACAGACTTTAGCTTTGCCATCTTGTAGACCTTCAAAAACGGAGATTTTCTTGTATTGATCATATTGATTTTCCTCATTCAGTTTAGAATTTATGGTGCTATTAATGTTTGTCAAAGCTTTAGATACCTCCTCTGGTGCATCCTTTCATAAAACATAAAAAAGCTGCAATTCCAAAAATAATGATGATATCAAAAATGTTCTCGCTGGAATTATGGCAAATTACCAAAAGTTCCCTTTCAGAAATTCATTTAAAAGAATGGGGCAATAACATTTTACACGATTAATTTTAAAGTTTTGCAAGGATTCGACGGCAAACACCGATATATTTTTCGGTCACCCGGTAGGTACCTTGTAAAATAAATAAAAGTCTATTAAGCTCATGCCGTCGTAGCAATGACTACAAATAAACTGTGGCTGTCAATTCAGAGATAAAGCCATCAGGTGCACCTCCTAGCACGACATTAGGAAGATTCAATGCCATTCGAGGAAGCTAGTCCCAGGTTATTTGAAAACATTTTAGAAAGGCCCGCCCCATGCTATTGCTTGATGAATGAAGCTATTTATTAATGAAACGTTCCAAGCATAAGCCCTTAATGTCGGTAAACAAAATATTCGATGCTTGAAATCGATCTCACATAGTTTCTTTTGATTCTTGAAGCATACTAGTCACGCTAGTAGAATGTTCAGAATCTCCAGAACCTTCTGATCGAGGTTTATGAGTCTCTTAACTGCCAAAATCCTATGTTTGTGTGGGATATGTTCAAAAGGAGAGAGCTGAGATATGATTTCCGGGTAAAGGATCTCTTACAACTACCTAAAACGAAAACAACCTCCTACGGGATAGACTCAATATCATTCAGGGGGAGCATTCTGTGGAACTCCCTACCTGATGTGATAAAGAACAACCACAATATAGCCTCGTTCAAGAAAATAATCAAAACGTGGAATGGGAATAAATGCAATTGTAATATATATGAATAGTATTTGAGATTTAATTTTGTATTTAAATAGCTGGTTTAAATTAGTTACTCTTATCTTTGGAGAAAACTATTTATATTATGTAACCAACTTTAAAGGACAATTCCGGGGTTGGTATGATTGATGATAAAATGAAAGATTATGCTGTTATAAATGGTGTATCGTACACATATTTTTTGTCTTTTCTCTGCGAAATTACGTTTTACCATCTGCGACAAATGCAAAGTGGCAAGCGACGTCACTTTCAACGCGAGAACGAGGCTGCTCTATTGTTTTCTCGCCTCTGAATCGTGACTAGCCTCCTTATCGTGTACTCGTGGGAAAATGGAGACCATTGGTGGCAAAATTTGGCCTAAATTACGAAGATGTTTATTGAATTGACAGATGAAACAGAAGTCTAAATGCAGAGAAAAGTTTGTCATTTGATTCAAGGGATGGTAAGTTTGCTTTCTAACACTAATTTTACAAACCCCGGAATTGTCCTTTAAAGAAATTAATTATTATTATTATGTTTGTGTAGTCTATATGTACAGCGTGTGTTTTTGCCAAATTTTTCCAGTGATTTTGCCATATACATGCCGATTGACCAAAACAAGTATATGCATTTGCAGCAACATGCCGTCATCAATTATTCGAAGGTGCTGTGGCGCCGTGTTGTAATCCACTGACTTTGCAGCCTGAACGTCGGGTGGACGGTTTTCAAACCCCACCAGCACCTTGAGCGTCACGACAAGGGGTCGCGGACTCGATTAGCGCTTGGCTACTTCTGCGATCCCAGCAGCTTCGCGCTAAGAACCGCAACTTCACTTTAACCTTCACCAATTATGCATGTATTTAAACGAATTATCACTTGTTTTGAAACTAAAAAGGCCAACTTAGGTGTGAAAAGTAATTTCATGAAAATTATTCATTAACCGTATCGTCGAATTTGATTGCAATCTGTTTGGACTAGGAAGTCTACATAGTTTTGAAACAGTTTTGCCTAAGTTTCAGCTTCAATATAATGACAGAGAAGGAGAAAATAAATGGCTAATATGTGTCTCTTACGTGAAAAAGTATATGTTTTACTTGGTTAAGTTCTAGACTGATTACATGGTCGTAGTTATCACTATTGATGGGCTACCAGTCGGTTTGGTGTTAGTCTGGTTTTCACGAGCGATTACTGAGACTTAATCCGTCTAAAGTCTGTCTCAAATTAGATGTCATGTGAGATTTGCGATAACGCAAAATTACTCATGCAAAATACTTCAATTTTTTTATTCGCGGGCATTTTCACGTGATATCTAATTTGAGACAGACTATAGTTAAGTTCTTTAAAACGTAAAAGATGCACTTTTATCAAAATCAAAATGGGCGAAATTCGATCAACTGTTTAGTACTTTCCACAGATTGTCAGAAACAGATTCCAAGAAAAATCACCCATGAATTTAACGTAAAGTAAAGTCATTGTTTTTATATAGCGCACCTTTCTATAAGTACATATCCTCAGGAGCGCTTTACAATTCCAAATTCTATTACCCCCGCCCCCCTAGCTCAGGCGTTTCTTTTTTCTGATTTTGTTCTATACTCCCTGAGGAGTATATTAGTGACTCATGCATCCATACAGTCGGCGCTCGAGAGTTGTTAGTGCTTGGAATGGAATGGATGGAATGGACTGCCGAATGAAATAAAATCCGCCGAAAATTTAAATAGTTTTAAACACATGATAAAAAAGTGGGATATGGCCCAAACTGCAAGTGCAATGCTTGTCAGCATGTAACAGAGATTTGAATTTTTCTTTATACCGTGTAAACATATATATATATATATGTTATTTATTTATTTATTAATTTAGATTTAGATTAGTTAGTTTAGATTATCGATTTAGATTAGTTTATTATGTACATTATTGTATATATAAAGCTATATATTAAATGATCGATATTAAATAAGATGACAAACAAAAAAAGTGCCTTCATCACTAAGGTACTAATTTTACACCTTGGTGGGGTGTTGTACCTGCAATAGCAGGTGTTTCCAGGAGGTCATCCATCCAGGTAATGATCTGGCCCAACCATGCTTAACTTCGGTGATCAAATGAGAGTCATAAGTTCACATAGAGAAAATATTAATGGTTCACTGGTGTGTCCATGGTGGTGGTAAATTTAGAACTCTAGGACCAATTTGAATGTATATAGTAATTCACAAAAGTCTATTTAGACAAATGCTGACAATTTTTTGCATCCGGTAACATACTCTGGAGTTCAATAAAACAAAATAAAAAACACATTGGAGTCGTTTCTACTATCTACAAATTGAAAGAATAATACAAAGCTACCTCATTCTAAACCTCATTTTCAAACGGCTACCTCTTTCTCATTTGCTGTTGTATTTTTGCCCTCTTTTTCACTTGTTCAAGTCTTTTCATTGATTTCATTCTCATGTCTTGTGGTAAGAATGGCGAGCCTCGTTGTGAATTTTGTGCTTGTCCATTGTTTCCGTTTCCAGGTGAGAGGCTGGAGGATGCTGCTGACGTGGAGGGCTGGAAAAAAAGGTTTAAAAAAATGGAATTTAGAATTTTGAGAGCAAGGATTTAATTGGAGTTAACTTTAATGCATCAAGTAAACATAAAGCTCTGATTTTTCGTCAAATAATTAGTGGATGGCAGACATAAAAAATTTGTCAACTTTAGTTCAATTTTATAAGTCCTAATTAATGAAAATAGCTTGCATTTCTCTAATCTAACTAAATCAAGAAAATGCACTAAATTTTCAAATCAACATTGAAATATAGGGCTTGCATAAAAATCACGAGGCGCTCTTTTTTCATACAAACGGTTAACTAGAGCTAAGGGGTTAGCGCAAATTCCATCCCCCCTAAAAATTTTGCAAATATTATTCATTGCTTTATCACTATTTGCAATCACATCTTTACTTTATCCCACGCTGAAACAATTGCGCAATAGTTTTACCTAGCTTACAGATAAGATGTAATAAGTTAATGCAATTTAAGCCTTCTAGACACGATAACAACATCAGACTGTCTGACCTCACTAGCAAAATTGAAAGTGATATTCCTGGAAACATAACATTAGTTGTCCTCCAGGAGATTTCACTTCAAACTCTACCGGTTTAAACTATGTTTAGCTAACAGGGGGGCAAAAAGTCTGTAAGATAGAAGTATCGAACCAAAATTGGCTAATAACAGAAGGCCAAAGTATTTTTTTGCAAAATTCTTATATTTTCTAAAGCCTAAACATCATCCAATATGATTTTGTAAGAAAATCTTACCTCGCAAGGATCGCTGAAATTTGCGACCTGCGATCCTTGCGTCTTGATGGAAACTACCGCGTGAGTCAGAAAAATATATAGACGTTTGAAAGCCTGTAGCTCTCAAACCATTTATCAGATTTCTATAAACTGATAATACCTGTGTAGCTAACATATCAACTTAGGTAAGAAAATTTAATTTGTCAAAATCTGTTGTATCGTTCTCAAATTACAAGATATTTAAAAAAAATTCTCCATCTCAAAATCCTTCAAAACAGGCCCACAATCCTTGATCAAATTTGCTAGCAATTTAGCCTCATGAAAAAAAAGAAAAACGACTGAATGACAGTCTCAAGTGTATAGCTATGATTACACAGCAGCCTCTTTATGATTACACATATCAAGTGTGCTGTCGTAATGGCCGGACGTTTGCTGCAGCGCTGAAAAAAGGGTTGCTGCCTTTGGGCAAGCTGTTGGTTTTGCTAGTATATTATCATGTGTTAAGGAAATAGAAAGTTATTCATAGCATTAATTAACGGTGAAGTTTATTGTTGATGAATGGAGAGTTCTAAAATGTCAGTGAAAACGAGAGCACAGTCAAAGCACGAGGACGACGACTTAGGCCCATCCGATGATGGTGATTCATTTGATTCATCCAACGACGAAGGGACTCCCCCGATAACACTAGAAGGTATTGGCCGTGTAGTCGAAGGTAAACTTGCAAACTTGGCCACGAAAGAGTGTATTGAAGGTCTGAGGCAGACAGTGGTGGATCAAAATTTGAGAATCCAAGAACTTGAGGCCAAGATTATTTTACTGGAGAAATATATCGAAAAGACTGATAAACTTGAACGTGATTATGACGAAGTCCCTGAGTTGAGAGATCGCATAGAGGACCTGGAGCTTCGATGCGATGACAATGAGCAGTACCATAGAAGGCTGTGCCTCAGATTTAATGGAATGGAGCTAAAGGAAGGTAGAAATGAATCTGGTGAAGAGTGTCTGAAAAAAATAAAGAAAGTGCTGAAGGATGAATTAAAGGTAGATATCCCTGATGTGGTGATCGATCGGGCGCACAGAATCGGCCCAGTTAAAGAAGATCCAACCAGTAAAAAGAAATTCCAGTCCATTATTGTCCGCTTTACGACCTGGCGTCATCGGACATTAGCCTACAGAGCAAGGAAGAAAACCAAACAAGTTAGAGTTCGCCTTGATCTGACCCGCAGAAAGGTGAAATTGCTCGAGAAGGCAAACACTTGGTTGGAAGACAACGATGAGAATTTTGCTTTTGCAGATATCAACTGCAGGCTGTGTCTCAGATTCGAAGGAGACTTCCACTATTTCAAGGATGAGAATGAACTTAAAGAACTCATAAAATATGCCTAGAACTACCTTGGTAAGTCCCCGTAGTCGCCGTATGGCGAAACTGCAATCGTTGTTGTCTTTTTGCATTGTATGTATTGCATAGTTTTTGATAGTTTCTAATACACGTTTTTTTTTATAATGAAACTTGAATAAGCTCATATCTAGTACTAAAACTTTCCTGGTTTTGTACGAAAATTTCCGCTATATAGTACTAAAAGTAGATCAAGAGTTTCGTAAATTTTCTGACATTCATGGTGTTAGTTCCATATGAACTAGTTTCTTATAAATAAAAACGTGTATTTTCAGCTAGCGTTGACGTTGGTTTCATGGG